>JAAALK010000823.1:112850-123957 GCA_019279435.1 Zizania palustris | reverse complement strand
TTGAACTGCGTCACCAAAGTCGCGATCAGAAAGGTTTCTTTTCTATCCAGACCATGCATCTGGAATGGAGAGCGCCGGTTCGAATCCGGCTCGTGACAAGCGAAGTATGCTCGCTAGCAGAAAAAAAGGAAAGGGAAAGAAGATGGTCATGATAGATTGGTGAATGAGGAAGGAAAGAAGGTAATGATTCCTTGGCCTACGTATACTAAATACTGATGAACTCTCTATATGGACGATTCGGCATTAACCCTAAATGTACTATGACTGAGATCTGCGATGATGATCGATTAACATATCTAACAAGATTAGAAGGATTTATCAATAAACTTGATGATAACGTCTACATCGCCAAATACAAAATCAATATCGATGGAAAACACTCTGAGAGTAAGCAATCCCCTTTCCTAGTGGTTGAGAGGATGATACCCCGCCTACTTTTATATATCCTGAAGATAATATTCCTCCAGACGGTAATAACAATCCACCTAATGGTAAGAATAATAAGCACAAGAAGAAGAAGCCACTAGTTTACTAGAAGCACAAGAAGAAGAAGCCACTAGTTTACTTGCTTGAAAAAGGCAACCTTAGCTGATTCACATTACCTCCTGCTCCCGTCCTTCTTCTTGACCAAGAGGATAGGCGATGCATAGGGGCTAGTTGAGGAGCGAAGCCCTGCTGCAACAATTCATCCACTATCTTTTCGATTTCCCTTTGCTGGAAGTAGGAGTACCGAACCAGGTATTCACTGGTTTTGCTTCTGACATAACAAGGGAAGCAGAGCTTTCCTTTCGCCTCTTTTGTGTTCTTGTCAATTGCACTTCTTGTGACACGCAATTCTGGCAGTTGTACTTCTAGCACTGCTGTCACCATATCATCTTTCTTCTTAATGCAAGTTGTCCCCAAATAGTACCCCCGGCGGCTACACAACTCTCTCAGCTCATTCAAAGTCTTCCATTCGCTCTCACTCTTCGGACTTTTTAGTGCCATAGGTTTTCCTAATGGGAGTGAGGTAGCCTTGCTCCACTCGATTCCACTGATCGAAAGATCGGGAGGGATTTCGCAATGTGAGAATGAAATATGCAAAATAGAGTTCGTTGGTAAATGAACGGCATGGGTGCCCCAGGTTTGCCACAATTGTAGCAACCTCCTTTCTTTTTCTGAAACGGTTATTTCTGAGTAATCTATTCCAACTTAGTTTGTTAAGTGTAGTTTTCCCTCATGACACTAATTGGGGTTACCAATACATTGACAAGTACAAGCACATAAAAGTTTGCTACAAGAAACCAACGTTTTTGAACCCTCCACTTTCCTATTTGAAAAAAGGAATTGCTCTATCCTTTATTTAATAGTCTCTATGATTTTCGATGAATGAGCCTGTGGTAATGCTTTTATCTCTATTCTATGGACCAGCCGACTGTCCAGTCTATAAACAAGTACTAATGAGGAAATGCAAACTATACTAAAGGAAAAATAGGAGGATATCTATACAAAAATGGAAAAAAAAGAACGTATTAGGGCTATACGGATTCGCTATACGGATTCGAACCGTAGACCTTCTCGGTAAAACAGATCAAACTGATTATTATCGAAATGATTCGAACTGTTTCAAAGACCCAACATGCATTTTTTTGCATTGGGCTCTTTCACCAACTGATGTCAAGATCAGTTAGTCCACCATTTTATTTACGGAAAGATAATGAGATGGCTCCATGTGCTCTGATTCATTATTTGTATTATGATCTATCTAGGAGCAATACCAAAGTGTTTCAAAGAAGGATTACCTTGACTTAGGTCTGCCTCCGGCCTAAATGAAATCAACCTAAGTGAAATGGAGTCTCTATCGTTCCGCTGCAAGAGTGGAATATGAGACTTCATACACCTTAAAGTTCATAGAACGAAAAGCTGTTTTTTTGAGGCCCTTATCCTCATTACGCCTAGCATTGAGTGGGCTGGATATTTACCTTATCAACTATCAAATCAATAGGGGTTCTATTTGATTAGGCACCTGAATCGGACCGAACCAACTGTTTGTCAGGCTATTGTTCTCTCGAATCCATGAAGTAAGACATTGATTTTGCAATAAGATCAATTATGTTCATTGCATAATAAGCTCCCTTGAAAAGCACTGGCGCACGTGTAAACGAGTTGCTCTACCGAACTGAGCTATAGCCCTTGTCAGAGATATCTTAACATATATATAATTTCTTGTCAAGATGAATATTCTCTAATCCCAGAGGATATCTCTTGGATCTGTTTACTATATAACAATAACGGAGCGGTATTGCTTATAAAAAGGATTCTATCTATAATCGATCGAAATAAAGGGTCTTCCTTTGTGGTGATAAATTGCCTACTTAACTCAGTGGTTAGAGTATTGCTTTCATACGGCGGGAGTCATTGGTTCAAATCCAATAGTAGGTAGGTAGATAAATTACTAGATAGCATTGGACTGACTTCGCTATCTAATAACTTTTTATACCCTTCTTCTCTTTTTCTTTGTATCAGATTAAACTATTGGATTGTCTTCAATTGGATGGAGGAATCCAATTGACAGCCTCGACTCGTATCCTCTAGCTCGTCTGAGAGCTAGCTTCGCTTCAACCAATTATTTCCTACCCTCAGCTCTACTCAAGTTAGCTTCGGCTATTTCAAGCGCCTGTTGAGCTTCTTCCGGATCAATGTCACTACCCAGCTCCGCATCATTTCCTAAAATGATGATCTCATTATTAACTATTCTCGCAAAACCGCTCCACAGAACCGCCGTTAACCATTGGTCGTTGAGGAGGCGTATTTTCAAAGGACCCATATCTACTGCTGTGTTAATGGGGGCGTGGTTTGGTAATACGCCAATTTGGCCAGCCACTATTAGTAGAGAAAATGATTTTATTTCACTTCACAATCCCAAATAATTCGCTTAGGAGTCAGTACATAAAGATTGAATTTCATTTCTTCAATTTGTTTTCCTCTTCTAAGTTTATAGCTTTCGTGCTAGCTTCATCGATATTACCCACCGAATAAAAGGCCTGTTCGGGTAGACCGTCTAATTCTCCGGAAAGGATCAGTTGAAACCCCCTAATTGTTTATGCAAAACCAACAGACTTTCCTGCAGAACCGGTAAAAACTTCTGCCACAAAGAAGGGTTGTGATAAGAAACGCTAAATTTTGCGTGCTCTTGCTACAGTTAAATGATCCTCCTCTGATAATTCATCCAACCCAAGAATTGCGATAATGTCCTGAAGCTCCTTGTAACGTTGTAAAGTTTGCTTAACTCTTTGCGCTGTTTATTAATGTTCGTTGACAACGATCCGAGGCTGTAACATAGTTGAGGTTGAATCTAAAGGATCTACTGCTGGATAAATACCCTTGGAAGCTAATCCTCTGGAAAGTACGGTAGTAGCATCTAAATATGCGAATTTCGTGGCAGGAGCAGGGTCGGTCAAATCGTCCGCAGGTACATAAACAGCTTTGATCGAAGTTCTAGATCTGGTAGAAGTAATTCTTTCTTGCAAAGAACCCATTTCTGTATTAAGGGTAGGTTGATAACCCACTGCGGAGGGCATTCTCCCAAATAAGGCAGATACTCCGATCCTGCTTGAACAAAACTAAAGATATTATCGATGAATATAAGCACGTTTTGCTTATTAACATCTCGGAAATATTCTGCCATAGTTAGGGCAGTCAAACCAACTCTCATACGAGCTCCCGGCGGTTCATTCATTTGACCATAGACTAGAGCTACCTTTGATTCTGCAATATTTTTATCATTAATTACTCCGGATTCTTTCATTTCCATATAAAGATCATTTCCTTCACGAGTCCGTTCCCCTACTCCGCCAAATACGGATACGCCTCCATGAGCTTTAGCAATGTTGTTGATTAATTCCATGATGAGTACTGTTTTACCTACTCCAGCCCCCCCCAAATAGTCCGATTTTTCCCCCACGCCGATAAGGAGCTAAAAGATCGACCGCCTTAATACCTGTTTCTTTGATGGATAATTTCGTATCTAACTCGATAGATAAAGGCAGGCGCAGATCTATGAATAGGGAATGTTGCGCTAGTATAGTATCTACAGGACCCAAATTGTCAACAGGCTCCCCAAGAACGTTGAAAATTCGTCCGAGAGTAGCTCCGCCGACTGGAACACCGAGAGGAGCTCCCGTGTCAATCACTTCCATTCCTCTCATCAGCCCGTCTGTAGCACTCATAGCTACAGCTCTAACTCGATTATTTCCCCATAATTGTTTCACAAGTCACATTAATTTGCTTACCGGCAGTGTCTCGACTCTTGACTACCAAAGCGTTCTAAATTTAAGGCAACTTGCCCGGGGGAAAAGTGACATCCAGCACTGGTCCAATAATTTGATCGATACGCCCTGTGCTTTTTTCTTCAATTGTGGAAATCCCGGGACGAGAAGTAGTAGGATTGGTTCTCATAATTATCACATAATTATCATCAAAATCGAATTTGTCGAAATTTTGCTTTTATTTTTAATAATGCCAAAGAAAATCCAAATAAATATCCAAAAAGAGAAAAGTAAAAAGGAAATGAATTAGTTAATTCAATAAGAGAGAAAAGGGGGCCAGCACTTGATTTCGTTGCCCAAGCGAATCCCATTCAATCGTTTACTCATGGAATGAGTCAATTGGAAAGTTCAATCAATCTTTTTTTCATATAGATTTCACCTTTTGTGGAGGATCTGTGCCTATTTTCCTATCTAGGACTTCGATATATAAAATATATATTACTGTGAAGCATAGATTGCTGTCAACAGAGAATTTTTTTAGTATTTAGGTATTTAGATTCCAAATAAGAAAGGGGCCTATTAAGAACTTGCAGAATAAGGATTAGGGATTGGTTTGGGTTGCGCTATATATATATCAAAGAGTATACAATAATGATTGATTTTGTGAATCAAATACATGGTTTAATAACGAACCACTTTAACTTACCATAACAACAACTCAATTCCTATAGAATTCATATAGAATAGAACATACACAGGGCGTATGCATTATATATGAATGAAACATATTCATTAACTTAAGCATACCCTTTATTTTCTTTAATGAGTTGATATTAATTGTTTTTGTTTATAAAGATTTTAGCAAAGGTTTCATTTACGCCTAATCCATATCGAGTAGACCTTGTCGTTGTGAGAATTCTTAATTCATGAGTTGTAGGGAGGGACTTATGTCACCACAAACAGAAACTAAAGCAAGTGTTGGATTTCAAGCTGGTGTTAAGGATTCTAAATTGACTTACTACACCCCGGACTATGAAACCAAAGATACTGATATCTTGGCAGCATTCCGAGTAACTCCTCAGCCCGGGGTTCAGCCTGAAGAAGCAGGGGCAGCGGTAGCTGCCGAATCTTCTACTGGTACATGGACAACTGTTTGGACTGATGGACTTACCAGTCTTGATTGTTACAAAGGACGATGCTATCACATCGAGCCCGTTGTTGGGGAGGAAAAAAAATATAAAGCTTATGTAGCTTATCCGTTAGACCTATTTTCTGAGGGCTCTGTTACTAACATGTTTACTTCCAATGTGGGTAACGTATTTGGTTTCAAAGCCCTACGCGCTCTACGTCTGGAGGATCTGCGAATTCCCCCTTCTTATTCAAGAACTTTCCAAGGCCCGCCTCATGGTATCCAAGTTGAAAGGGATAAGTTGAACAAGTATGGTCGTCCCTTATTGGGATGTACTATTAAACCTAAATTGGGATTATCCGAATAAAATTACGGTAGAGCGGTTTATGAATGTCTACGCGGTGGGCTTGATTTTACCTAAGATGATGAAAACGTGAACTCACAACCATTTATGCGCTGGAGGGACCGTTTCTTATTTTGTGCCGAAGCAATTTTTAAAGCACAGGCCGAAACGGGTGAAATCCAGGGGTATTACTTGAATGCGACTGCTGGTACATGCGAAGAAATGATTAAGAGAGCTGTATTTGTGAGGGAATTAGGGGTTCCTATCATAATGCATGACTACTTAACTGGAGGATTCACGGCAAATACTAGTTTGGCTCATTATTTATTGCCGCGACAATGGCCTACTTCTTCACATCCACCAGGCAATGCATGCAGTTATTGATAGACAGAAAAATCATGGTATGCATTTTCGTGTACTAGCTAAAGCATTGCGTATGTCTGGTGGAGATCATATCCACGCTGGTACAGTAGTAGGTAAGCTAGAAGGGGAACACGAAATGACTTTAGGTTTTGTTGATTTTATTCGTGATGATTATATTAAAAAAGATCGTAGTCGCGGTATCTTTTTCACTCAGGACTGGGTGGGTATCGATGCCGGGTGTTATGCCGGTGGCTTCAGGGGGTATTCATGTTTGGCATATGCCTGCTCTGACCGAAATCTTTGGAGATGATTCCGTATTAGAATTTTTTGGAGGAACTTTAGGACATCCTTGGGGAAATGCGCCAGGTGCTGTAGCTAATCGGGTGGCTTTAGAAGCCTGTGTACAAGCTCGTAATGAAGGACGCGATCTTGCTCGTGAAGGTAATGAAATTATTTGGCAAGCTAGCAAATGGAGTCCTGAACTAGCCGCAGCTTGTGAAGTATGGAAGGCGATCAAATTCCTGAATACTTATTGCCCTGGCTTCTATGATCAACCCCTGGCACATTTAGGTTTTGATCTGAGGCTATCCTGGTCTGCAGGACCCAACACAAGTATTCATCCTTTCCAATCTGAAAAAGGTGTTGCCGAAAGCTTACCCTCTTCCACACGGATGCTACAGCCGCTATCACTTTTGCTGGAGGGGAATTACAGAGTTCGCCTCTCGACATCTTGTTTGGTAAACGGAATTTGGGCCCAGGCGCCCTAGTGTTGCCTAACCGTTCGGCCGGAGATGTCGGATGCGAGATCTTTAGCTACTTGTATCAATTTGCCGCAGTGTGCTTAGATACAATGCGCTGGCAGCTGAGGCTTGGCAGGATGGGAGTTAATTAGGGTCGAGGGAGCAGGAAAGAGTTTGTTATTCGCTATTGGCTTAGTACGGCCTATACATAATAGGGCCATGACGGTTTTGGCAAGGCCTTGAACTTCATATATCCCTTTTTTACTCAATCCAGAATACCGATAAAGTCAGATTGAATCATTTTTTCGTTGAATGAATAATTCCTTTTCTCAAATAGTTCTTTCCATTTTCCCAGCCGGAAAGCCCTGGGACGGCATATGTGACATCAAGTTGACGCATCCATCCTCTGGACCAAACAAAAAAGAGGAGTTTACCGAACAATAGTTCACTACCAGATATCTTTTATAATCAATCAGCAAGGAATTGATAGAGAGAGAGCCCCGCGAAAGGAGTAGCTTTCAGCATCCTGCCTTGACAGTGACTTTCGGAGACTTGTCTATAAGTAAGTCCATTTCTTCTTGTCTGGAATGGGACATCGAGAGACTTTCCTCTCTCTCCGATTGCAACTAATATCATCCTATCTTTCCTCTCAATTAGACCAATCAGAAAGATTCCCTATCTTATGTCATTGGCTGGAGAAGATTGATAGATAGGCTATCAGTGCACTCTTCTGGGTGGGTGGGACCATAACTTCCTACTCGTTCTCGCACCCCAGCGCTATGCTCTAGGCGCATCTTGGCACTCAATTGGAATGAGTCCGAAGAACACTTGCCCCCCTCACCGGCTTTGTCAGATCTGTCTTTCGGCTGGGCAGCTGAAGCTGCTACTTTGATATTGACTCCGACGCTTGTTCCTAGATATAAAAAGAAGTACTTTAGTCTACGAGTATTAGGTGGCACTGCTGCTTTCTTTGCTAGCTCACCCGAAACTCTGTCTTCAGGAGGAAAGCTTGCTTGAGTACCTTACTTGAAAACAAACCGCTTGAGCTGTAACCGAAACAGAAAGGTTTGATGAGCCGCTGCTTGCTCTCTAACTGCTCTTACCGCTTCTTCTTCTTGACCTCTGCTCACTGCTGCCAATGCTGTGACTGCCGCCCCTATCTCTAAAGCTGCGGATTACAGCTCCTGATTCAAGCAGTTCAAAGTCTGAAGTATGAGTCTTGTTTGTGACATTCAATTCCAGAATGAACATTCAAAGGAAAAGTAGTATGGGACAGCCTGCTGCTTGCTATTACTGACTGCGGCTGCCGACCGAAGAACTGAAGATCTTCAATCTATGTTTGAGTGCTCTTGCGAAAGAAAATAATTTCGAATGCTAAAATTACTTCTAAAAATAGGATAGGATCGCGGATTCCATATATTTTTATAGAAAGAAAGATACTGTACTCCGCACAGGCTACACTGCATCCTTCAAACAAAGCCATTTAATGCCTTCTTGCCCGCCTTCAGTTCATGCCTTCAGGCCGGCCTGCTCTTGCCTATGAATGAGATGCCTACTCCCCATTAAGTCAAAATACCTCATAGACATATTGGAGATAATACTTAGTTAGTTAAAGAGAAAGATAAAGATGGCTTTTGACAATTTTTTTAGTCCCCTCGTTCCCGAGCAAGAGGATGTGCTAACGCGCAACGGCTTTCGCGCTAGTGCGCTCAATCCGTTGCTTGTTCTTGAGCGCTAGTTGCTCAATCCGTTGCTTGTTCGGAAGAATCCGCAAATGCATATTCTTTATTTCCTCTCGGACAGGCCCTCTTTTTTCATTCGAATGTACATCTTTTTCGGTAATGATCATCTACAACTGAAAGACTGACGTCTTCCTCTACTCGATCCTTAGTTATACAATCTCCCTCCACCTCAATTTTTATGATCCTCATAGCCTTTTTTATTCGCGTCCTCCCCCTGGATCTATTCCTGCCGCGTCCACGTCCTCTGCCTCCAGCAACTAACTAGAGCTGCATCATCTTGTTCATTATTGAGAATAGGCCTCTTCTCACACCGTACCAGTTCTTTTTGCAGTTGAATCTTCCCGTTCTGGCTTATTGAGTGTATAGATTCTTTTTGAAATGCAATCTATTCCCACGTCACTCTTCTCATAACATATCCTGTTCTCCTCACTTTGATTCTGGATTCACCGGTTGATTTAAGACGGGGTTCTATGCTTTCTAGCCCCATTTGAAAAAAGTTAGCTTCCCCTATCTCTTTTGTAGGAATCAGATAGCAATGCTCATTCGTGAATAGCATTTCATGCTTCCGCTACTTCGTCGGAGAGACCCATGGAAACTAAAAAAAGAAAAGCGGACGGCATTGTTCATACGATAGCCGGAAAAGTAAGTTCTCCCACCGGCTATTCAAAAAAGAAAGACTTACTTACTTATTCATAAACTTCCTTTTATCGAGCATAATAGCTCTTATACGCTTATACAGAGGAGTCTAAAACAATGTATATATAGGTGCTTAGTATCCTACAAAAACATTAACATCCAAAGCACCGTAAGCTTGCTTTCCCCCCCGCTGACAGACAAAGAAAAGATTTTTGGAGACTAGTCTATGGTAGGCCTACGCTAGTTGAATATCTTTTTTGTTTGTATTCTAGCTTAGCTCTCTCTATTCTTTGCTTAAGCTATCGTGTCGTGTAGATGGATGGCATCTCCCTATTCCCACATCCCCGGATATGATTAATGCATGGAAGCTAAGGAATTGGGTCATTCTTCAGCCCAAGATGCAATGATCAGGAGCATGAACAGCACAATTACCCGGTTCTCATTGAAGAAGAAAGAGAGCTTGCTTGGTATACCTACTACGCCCTAATAGATTGTTGTTTTTTACAATGAATTCTTTCATTCGGATTTCTCTAATCCAGTCTTCCCTATCCCACAGAACGAGGGAGGTATCCACTAAATCAATATTTTCTTAAGCAAGTGAGCGGCTTAATAACCTTTATTTTTTCTCGTATCTAACTAAATAAGAGAGAACATCAGAGAAAATAAACATTATACTGATTTAGAGACCTGTGCACTTTGATTCTAGGATGTCTAGCCCTTATTGCTAGTTATAGCATTTGGAGATCAAACAAAATCTTAATGAATTTCGAGTTGTGTGCTAGCCCAGTATGCTTTCTTTCTTCTTCCCTTAGACTGCTGTGGTTCCTCTCTAAGACCCGCTGTGTGAGCTACGCGGTTCTACTTGATTTGTCAAATCCGGTAGATTGGTATTCCATTGCAACATTCTAAACCAAGCCAAATTACACTTAAGGAAGGCTTATCTATGATTCAAACTAAAAGCTAACACTGTGTGTGACTAACAGATGGTTGTTGATTCGTTCATGGTATGATAAGCTTCTTCTTCATGAAAACTCAACACCTCCTTTGGCTT
This sequence comes from Zizania palustris, assembly GCA_019279435.1. Taxonomy (NCBI): domain Eukaryota; kingdom Viridiplantae; phylum Streptophyta; class Magnoliopsida; order Poales; family Poaceae; genus Zizania; species Zizania palustris. Next base: position 113,706 of record JAAALK010000823.1, on the reverse strand, counting down.
TTCAAAGCATATAACACTTATTTATAACCAGATAGCGCTCCAGGTCGAATCTATCGTTCTGGAATTCTGCACTTCCACGACGGCGATCTTTTCTCTGAGAGTGAACTCTTTTCCACCACAATTGAATGTTCTTATTTATTGGTCATAAAGCACACATTTATTTATTGGTCATAAAGCACACATGACCTTACCGTGTTTAGTAACAAATGTGATGAAATATAAGGCTCAGGGTGTCGCCCTCACATTCATCAGAGCAAAAACCCGAAGAACTTGTTTAGCCAGGGATGTCCCTCCAAAGAACAACCTTTTTTTCTCACTGAAGAAAGAGGTTTCCGCTTTAGACAAAAGAAGTCTGCTCTGCGGGTGATACAAAGGGAAAACGAGTGTGGTAAGTTGTAGACATCTAGAACTCAAATAACTTATCAACAGAGCTATCTTTTGATAGCATTTCAATGGCTTATTCAAGGTCAATCCGTTATAAATGACATACTGCACAGGTGCTGTTCTTCATAGCTGCTATTGGTCAACTTGCATTCTTCACTGACATACATCAATTTCCCAATCCTAAATTCAATAACAAAAGAATGTCCTCTCAGAACCATAAACTCTTCCCCGCCTGCTTGCATCTGGAAACTATGTGGTGCTCGGGATGAACCGATGTCTAGAGCACTTTCTCAAAAACAAGAAGACTACAAATAGAGCTATTCAATCAAACTCAGGTACTATGATGGTGGACTACCAATTCTCTTTCTTGTTGAATGCAAAAGAAGCAAGATTATAGGCCGTATACTATGTGATTTCATCTTAGACGATCAAATCACTAAATGATCTCTCTCTACGGCACTTTTATTTCAAT
>JAAALK010000823.1:87850-107850 GCA_019279435.1 Zizania palustris | reverse complement strand
GCTCATGGTCTATGGCTGGCCTGTCCCGAATATGGGGACTTTGATTTGATTCATGGTACAGTGCTTTGCTGACCTGACTAGCTATGTGCCAGTGCATCTGGTAAATGCCTAACTGTTGGTACTTTTGCTTTAAGGGAGGGCTCCGGTTTTTCACCTTGAAATCAGATATCATCTTTGAATACCGGAGGAAATCGAAAGAAGAAAGGAAAGAATCAACCACTCCCCCCTCGGTTTAACCATCTCTCAAGCAATGCCTGAATCAACACATACTTCCTTTCTGGCTTTCATACCATCATCCCTTGTGCTGCTCGCCTCAAGCGCCGGCTGGGCTAGCATTTTCAGTCTTATTCAGACCCAGAGTGAAATTCCCCTGGCAAATGGACCATGATCCGCTCAATCCGCTTTTCAAAAAGAAAAACTACCTTAGACTGAACGCCACACAATCACTCACTCCACTAGATCATAAATGCCATTATCGAATGGGGCAGACACTCCCATGAGCTATTTCAACCACTTACTAACACAGGGACACCACCATTTTAAAGCTGAACTATGATCTTCTTTCGTGCACATCTCGCTTTTTTTTTCATTTATGCGAATGAATTGCAGAACCAAACTAAAATGGGTTGATCGGAGCTATTCTCTAGAATTTCAAACTTGAGATGACTTGCTTGAAGGATCGTCGTGGCATGAACTAAATTCTGCGTTTCCCCACCCCCACTACTGCCCGAAATCCTGCTTTGGTGGGCTTCCCCCAAGGTGACACCGAAGGTCTACCTCCTTTCGTGCGCCCCTCACCTCCTCCATGAGGATGATCCACTGGATTCATTGCAACACCACGAACAATGGGGCGTCTGCCTAACCACCGGCTTTGTCCTGCTTTTCTAAGCTTACGTGCACCATGGTTGGGATTGGAAACTATACCAATAGTAGCTCGGCATCGGGAATCTATGAGTTTTTCAACACCCGATGGTAGCCGCACAAGACATTGTGGGGCTGGCTCCTTAATTATTTTAGCATAAGTTCCTGCGGCACGAGCCAGCTTTGCGCCTTGACCTGGATGACATTCAATATCATGTACCCATGTTCCCATACGTATATCAGCTAATGGTATGCTATTTCCTACTTTTGAATTTAGATCCAATATCTCGTATCTATAAGCAGGGGGGCGTGGCCAAGAAGCAGCCAGCTGACTGCCCCCTTCAACCCGACCTTTAATCGCTGTGCGAACAAGCTCTTGGAACCGAAGGTATGTATGAGCATTCTGGGCAGGTCGCAAGAAGCCGCTTTTAGAAGGTTTGGAGCAATCTAAATTAATCACCATATTACCCGCTTCCAATTGATGACTGGCTAATATATAAGTGTTGACCTAAGCCCCTGTGCAGTGGCTCGGCTCCCGAACCGTACGTGAGCAGCCTCGTACGGCTCTTCCTAAGAAGGTCGAAGCCCCCCTCTAAAAAGAAGTTAGAAAAAGCCTTCGCCCTCCTATTCAACGGGGTTATTAGAGAAGCTGCTTCGTTCCTTGACTTCTTTGCTTTTGATTTTGGAAGGGCTTCGTTTCTGATACCGGCTTTCTTAGTTACGAGCTCACTTTCGCTGACTTCTTCCTTAGTGTAGTCTCGGTAAATACTTTAAGACTCCGTTCCTTAGCCTAGTCTATATCCACAGCTGACGTGACTCCGTACCGACGCCTTTCCCTTTGTAGACGGATAAGTGAGTCTGTAACCTTAGCTTTTCTCCTTTTCCGAACAGTTTTTCCAGTTCCTTAGTATTACTTAAAAAAAACCTACTCTGTCATTTCATAACCTTAGCCGAGCCGAGGCTAAGTGACTTCGTAACCTTAACGTACTTTTTTCATACTTTTTCCCATCAGGTCTAACGGGCTTTCGTCCCTTCGCCTATAGGCGGCTTGGCTTCGCTATCGCTCTTGACTTGGTATAGAAATCTCTCCGTGTAGTGTAGTGGTCGGCCTTCCCATCTCCATGCCTCCTTCCTTACTTTTCTTATAAGCCCTTGACTATGCAAATCTAAAGGACAGGGGGCTGTTCACCTTTGCTTTAGAAACTTAGCTATAATGAAAAAAGAAAGAAAAACTCAAGACTCTAGTAAAGGCAAACGGGGCTCCCGGGACGTCTGGCAGAATGCTTGGCCTCCTGCGCCAGAAGCTCACCCTTCGGGTGTCGCTTCTGGCGGTTAGCTTAACGTCAGTAGGCATTCTGGGCTGGAAGGAGGCAAGCAAATGAAGGGAGGCATGGAGGGCCAACTACAAGAAGCAAAGCTTTGTAAACTCGACAAGTCGCTTATAGAATGCCGACTACTTTTTTTCATAAGGGGGGAAGCGAAGCTTAGCGAGCTTTAATTGGCCGACCACTACATAAGCCGCTGGCGGAGAAAGCTCGAAGAGCTTTCTCCCCTTCATTCGTAGCTAAGCCAAGGTCTCAGGTCTCCGAGTCAGCCCGCGCTTTTTCGAAGAATCCTGCACCCATGAGCATACGGCCTGGCAGGCCTTCCCTTTGCCGGAGCTTCATGGGCGTTGCCCCGTTCCCCAATCAGATGTTTGGATGTGAGCTATACTCCGCGAGGAGCCACACGGGCGTATGGCCTTTTGCTTTGCCATTTGACCTCTCTTCCCGTGTGAGACGGAATGCTCAGTGACAACCTCTCAATTGTCACCGCCTGGCCTCTCTTGCTACCACGGTAGCACCTAGTGTGGTCAGCACCAATCGTGTTCGGGCAACGAAGCTTACACTCATTCACATTGGTTCATCCTGCTATGCCCCGGGCCTTTTGCTCTTCTAACAACAATGGTGACCGGCCATTTGTCAAGGCCCCGGAATCCGCTGGACATCCCAGCGGCGGGATTGGATACCCGCATCAGATCGAAGTTCCATTTTTTTGCCTCCTAAAAGGAGAGCTGTTTCTAGGTGGGTCGCTTCGCGAAAGACATTGCTTAGGACCAACGGGTCACACGACAGGTGCACGATCGACTTTGTACGCTCCATCCTTCGGCCCTTCGCCTATAGGCGGCTTGGCAGGCAAGCTACCGAAGCGACTAGCTTCTACCGGAAGCAAAGCTTTGTAGAAGCTTCTAGAGGCATGAAGGTAGGAAGGCCGACCACTACATAAAGCGTAAGCAAGCACTTGCCTTGGGAGCAAGCTACCTTGATCCGCCTTCAGCTTCGATTCGTTATGCTCAGCAGCTCCAACAAGTTCTAAAGTTTTTTGCTGCCTCAAACTCTGCCAAGAAAGCGCTGCTTTACGTTTGATCCTATGTGCCCAGAGAACGCAATGCGTTCTCCACTTTCGGATCTCGCAAAGAGAAAACTTCTTTTTTCCGATTTTCTTCTCTCTCATTCGCGGAGCGAAGAAAGCGGGCTTTGCCCCAGCTACCGCTATCCTTGGGAAACCTAAAGAGCTACCGAAGGAAAGGGATGCAGTCTCTCCCTGGGCCAAGGGAGAGGACAGGGCAGAGAAGAAAACGTCCTTCGCGCAAGTTTGTTTGCTTCCTGCGCAGGCTTGGCTCTTCGACCAAGGAGGCATGAAGGTAGGAAGGCCGACCACTACATAAAGCGTAAGCAAGCACTTGCCTTGGGAGCAAGCTACCTTTCTTTGATCCACTTTCCCGGGCAGGGAAGAGAACGAAAAAAGGCAAAAGATAGTGGCCGTGGTGGATTCGAGGATCTTACGCGGCGGAGCGAACTCTTCTATCGTCTTGAATTTCCTCTGGCGGCCGGGCAGCACCCCTTCGATCCATCGTACTAGAGCGATCCGAGAAGAACGATTAGGGTCATATTCGATCCTTTCCACAATGCCAATAGACGAAGTGCTTCGTTTAAGGTCAATTTTTCGCTGCAATCGCTTCGATCCACCCCCTCGGTGAAAAACAGTAATACGCCCGGAAGAATTCCTCCCTGCGGACTTCCCCGTACTCAAAGTGAAATGTCTAAGCGCTCTCCCCTTTATGCTTTGTCTCATTCTATCTCTCGTCATCACTCGATGAAACCTCTACTTCAAGGAAAGCTCCTCCTACTACTCCTCCTTATCCTTCTCACTCGTCGTTTCGTTGGTCATTGATTGTTTAGCCTCTTTTCTCTTTCTTTCCTCAATCGTTCCGATCATTTCTCTCATTATAGATGGGGATCTTCTTCGGACTTGATGCACAAATAGATGGAATAGCAGCAAATAGCATATTTATATCCTTCATACCCGTTGAACTAAATCTTATGGTAGGGTAACTACATATTTTTAAACTCCGCCTCCCAAAAGAGAAAGGAAGACTTGGATTTTGGTCGGCGTGGGTTCTACCAGCGAAACGAAGAACATTCTTTCACGAACTTAAATGACAGAGAGGGGCTCGGGGCTGTATGAATTGCATAAGTAGAGAAGTAGAGAAGTAGCTGCCCATTTCATTCGTTCCTTAATAAGTAGCTGTCTTTGCATTCCATTCCATTTGGATAATAAGTAGGTAGGAGGAAGGACACCTGGCTACGATAGCTGGACTCGGCTGTAAAAACAGCTCTACTATTCCTTCAGTTCCAACTGTACAAACCGGTATTCGGAAGCAATAGGGATACTAGTCATTCTAGCACTTTCCTACTCTTCGTTACTGGACAAGACTGGTAGTACTGTATTCTTTACGAGCACAGCTCATATATGTCGTAAGGGCCCATGCATTATACCTATGTACTTTCCCATGCTTTAATATAAATTTACTGCCCCATTCTTTCTACGATAGCTGGAAGCAGAGCTTTCCTTATCAACCCGTTCACTTAGCCTAAAAACTACTTGTCCATAAGTAGGTAGCCCATATGGAAGAAAGGAGAGCTAGGCGAAAGCCACAAAGAAGTAAGTGAGCTAGGCATTCCTAGTTGTCCACGTTGAAAGAAAGAAATAGATAGCTGGAAAAGACTAGCACTATCCAACTAGTCGTTTCGTTCCTGCTGTCCAAACAGAGCTAACTATTCGTTCCCGTAGCAAGGGGGGAATGTAGAAAGAAGTAGATTGCTTTTCTTGCCTGGAACTACTAACTGACCTCTCAAAGCTTAACGATAAGCACAGTACAGCCACATGATCAAACTTGATCCTTGTTTATTCCGAAATAAATTCTTTTTTGAAGCAATTTGCCCTTCCTTGTCAACAAAACAACTAATTTTTGAAGGCTATGAAGGGAAATTGATTGACAAGCCCTTACTTCAATATATATGCAACTTTCCCAGCTTATATACTTGGGGCTTCCGCTGCGCGCCTTTATTTTTCTTTTCTACGAAGACAACAAATCCTACTAGAAAGGGACAAGTAAGTTGCCTCAGTCCTTTCGATTATTAGTAGGGGCTCGCTCTAAATATGTTCCTTATCTGATAACAAAGCAGATTGGTCGATTTAAGTTTCAGTAAGCAATTTCTTAAAGGATAAAAATCATCAGAATTTCATTACCTTGAGAGTATAAGTTTGAACATTTTCTGACCCAAAAGAACCATCTCTATTGCTTCTGATATTCAAGAGATTCTTTGCTGATCTGCTCACCTACAATGCTTTGGGCCCAGTCTTCTCTATGCATGGCATTTCAAGAGAGAGAACTGCAAGAAATCTCCTTTAAGAGATATGAACAGAATCGGATTTCTTCGAAGAGCTATCTGCGAATGTCTCTTCTTTTGTTTTGATATCAGAATGATTGTTGAAGAGGGCAATGAGACTGCAGTAAAGGAGGATTACTTGCATTGATATCATCATGAGTGGATTGATTAATCAATGTATTGAGAGTAGATGGGGTAGGTGATCTACGATCAAATAAGTGCTCAAAATCTCAATAAAATTCTTCTGCTGGGGACGCTTATTCAACTTCATAGATTGCCTTTTTCGTGAGAATCTGAGGGAGGCCTTCCTTGACTTTGGCCTTACTCATTTAGGGCCTGCCCTGGGTCTTGGTTCACGGCTTTCTTCACCCCCTGATGTCTGCAACTTTCATTGTCGTGGCCTCGAAGCATGCAGTGATCACATAACTTAGGAACTCTCTCGTAGATGATTTTCTGCCATTTTCCTCCAGCACCCCCAGATCCGATTTGGCTTTTTCTTTAAAGGAGGGGGCCAGGTGGCAGACGAGAGGTTTTTTTCCGCCATAGCTGCGTAAGATTTTGAATAAGAAGGATCCGGTGGGCGGGATGAAGATCCTCCATTAAAGAAGGATTTGGCAGCAGTCAAAGTGGCCGGATCGGCCATGGTTGGCCGGGAACCCAGCCACATCAGGAGAATAAAGTGGGAGGCGACCAACGGAAGCTCGCTCGCATATAGTAAATTAAGGAAAGGAGAGGAGCGAAAAACCCCTAAAAGACACTCCGGCTTCTATTCCCCTCCCGAATGATTGATTGAAGGATGAACCCGGACGACAGTGGGAGAGGCGCATCTGTCTGAATGATGAACGAGTAGCGTGCACTCTGTGCTTAATTTCGTCGAATTTGCTATCTATCTAGAAACAGTGCGCTTCATTCCAAAAATGCCATTGTTCAACTGAGACCGTGCCACTCAACAATGAATTGCGGCGCACATAAGTGCGTATTTCGAGATAGGTTTATGCACGGAATAGAGGAAGGAGAGAGAGACAAATTGCATTTTGAACGTGTTCTTTCAAAGAGAAAGAAAAGTATAGAAAGAGTTACGGCAATGGCCTTTCTCTGTACCTTCTAACAGTTCATCGCCCAACAAACTCTCTAAAGCACACGTCGGTTTCGGCAATATTCCACCACTTTGGATGGTAAGCAAGAGTTTCGAGAATCACCTAAACCACCTACTTAAATTAGCAAGACTGCGGTTGAAGTCCCAGCTGGAAATCCAAATAGCTCAGCATGTGTGCATCCAAATTGCTCGAACACAAAAAATCTAGACAAAGGAAAGAAACCAGGTTTGCATATTTGCGTATATGCCCAACTAATCTATCGCATAGGAAGATCGCCCCCCCGCCCCTTCTGAAGCCGTGTGATGTAGACAAAAAAATGGGTTCCTTGAACAACAAAAATCAAGTGAAAGAAGCCCGTCTAGTGATATATTGGTTCACAAAGGGGCAGCAAAAGGTACAAAGAAAATGAAAACTACCTGGTACCGACTGAGAAGCACACACATCAACAAATACTATATGCTTATCAGTTTGAAAAGAGCTTCTTACCTTACTATTTGTGTTTATTTTAACAGAGTTGTATCTCTCGGCTGGCGAAGCCGGCACAAGAAGTAGGCGACTCAAGGCAAGGAATAGAAGAGTTTCCAATGGATGGCTTCAACAAAGTCAACTTCCTGTTCGTGATGTTGGAAGACACAGTTGTAAGCACGTACGATATGCTTTTAGGGATTAGGAAGGATAGGAAAATGCACTCCATAGTGTTTGTGTAGAAAAAACATATTTCGTTGAGTAAGTAACTGGTTTAGCCCGATCATCGGCAGGGTTTGAATTCAAAACCTTATTGAGCCTTGCGGGAAGCAGCGCTTGAGTAGTAGTAGCTGTTGATTCGGCAAGGGAATGCACGGGTGGGTGGTTTCCAAAGCTGGATAGGCTCGTTTTCATGTACTCCTCCCGTTGGCATACCAGATGGGGTGGGCAAACCGCCCGCAATAACGGGCGGGGGATAATAAGCTGTGGCAAGGGATATGGAACTGATTGATTGATAAGTAGAGCGACTTTCCCAGGAAGCCAACTACAAACAAAACGCTGTCACTGTGGAAGACAAGACGGAGTTCGTTCTGGACAGGAATAAGTCAAAGAATAAAGGAGCTAGCAGTCTAACTAGATACGAGCAAGCTTACCTCCTACTTTCAAAAACGCCAAAGCTAACGACAAATCTGATAAGTACAAACAAGAGTTCAGCCAGGCTAATGAAACTCTCGAACTCGTATCGTTGTTCTCCACATTCTACGCCAAGCCTAAGACTCTTATTAAAAGGAGTGAAAACCACGAGTAAAAGGAAAGAAACAACAGAAACGCTCCGGCTTATTTGCTTGCTTATCGCTGTGATAGCTAACTTATGCTCTTACTTGACCTACTAAAAGGATTGAAACGTGCCGCTCCATACTATAGCAATGACTCTTAAACTGCTAGGCAAGTTGAAACCGTCGGCTTGAACTCCTGACTTTTCATCTGATATAGTACTATCACTCTTACTTGGTATAACTACTGCTACTGCCTAATACCATGGAGACTAATACCTTTCTGGGAATCTTATAGCTTAATTTCAATCTTAATTCGTACGGGTAACGGCCAATCAATCGGGAAATCTGGTAGAAACTATTAAACGAGAGAAACAACAACGACAGCAAGAGAAGTCAGAAACAGGCTTTTTGGGTTCGTAAGGCAGAGGATCTGGAAGCAACTAATCGAATTTCCTGCTTTGTAACTTATAGTTGGTACTTTAGCTCCTAATACTCTTAACAAAGCACCGCCACGACTAGAATGCTTATCGCTGACTTCCTTTCTACAGCTACTGATACGACTAAGACAGCTGATAGCTAACTGGGAATCTGGTAATCGAGTTACACCTTTCGCTGCTAAAAGACTATATACAACTCGTGGTTTTTATATCCTTCTTTTTTTTCTGGTAGACTACCATATTTATTCTATCTGTATTTCAATTCTTATATCGTACTGTACTCGAAGGGAATCTTATAGCCAGGTTTGGATCTTCTATCTGATAAAGATCATTCAAAGCGGTCAGGAAACAATCGGTACGAGAAAGCGGAAACAAAAGCTTCGATTCTTATATCAGGGATTCCTTCTGATAGTTGAGCTACTGAGAGATAGGACTTTTCAGAGTAGCCCGTGGTAAACGATCAAGCCTAATTGCTAGCTTGCATTCTTACGGCTGACTCCTATTCTTCTAGCTAATACCCCTCCTAGTGAAAACTAATACATGGCGGGTCAACTAAGAAAACTAATAGCCTGGGACTCTCGAGAGCAGCACTTGCTAATATTATTTAAACTACTATCGATACGAGAAGCGGTGAGCGGCTAATACTTCAATGAGCTAGCTTGGACATGTAAAACAACGGATATTTTGGTTTGACATGGCCGACAGCTGTATTCAAGAAAAACTATCCCCCTTGACCTTTGGTAGACCCTGTATCTTGTTTAAGGTTTAGATGAGCGCCCTCTGATCTAACGACCAAACAAGCAACTGCCCTTGTTACTAGAAATATGAAGCGTGCTAGCGCGCACTTCCTATTAACCAATTCACCAATTTGGAGATTTGTAAACAAAGATAATAGGAGCCGAAGTCAATCCCTTAAAACACTCCTCCCCGAGGGGACGTTATCGGTCGCTTCGTTCCCTTGTTTACTGAACTCTTTTCAGGAGATAGGTCTACCGTTGCAAACTCATCTGCTTGTAAATGAATTGTGTAAAATAACTCGTAAATTCATTGTGCCAGAATTGATCACTGATCAGGTGTGATCAGTCTCATCCGTCTAAGAGACTGATCCGGTGCGATGAGTCTCATCCGTGTAATATTTTGGAATTCCTCTTCCAACTCGTCCCGGAATGGGCGTTATGGCAAAGAACAAGAAGAAAAAGAAAGAAGGAATTTGTCCAATAGTAACAAATGGTGCCTCCACAGGTTGACATCCGATCCAACCTAGTAGTAAGCAATCCGCCAAAAGCAACCAAAATATTCCTTGGTGAATCGGTCGAAAACTTGAACTACGCACATACATTTCTTTAAAAAAAGGTAAAGCCAAGAGAGATATAAAAACTGGTGCTATTGCGGCTACACCTCCCGCTTTGTCAGGTATACTGCGAAGAATGGCATGGATCGGTAGGAAATACCATTCCGGCACAATATGAGGCGGGGTGGGCATCGGATTAGCTGGTATATAATTGTCGGGATGCCCCAAAACATTAGGAGCAAAAAAAATCCAAATGGAAGAAAAGATAGCAGAAGCTACCCGACCTACAAGATCCTTTACATAAAAATAAGGGTAAGAAGCTATTTTATCCATCTCAGAATGTACACCCAATGGATTATTTGATCCATATTGATGCAATGCGGCCAGATGAAGAAGACTGGCGCCTACTAAAATAAGGGGGAGTAAATGATGGAGACTAAAAAAACGATTTAAGGTGGCATTGTCCACGGAGAAACCACCCCAAAGCCAAGTCACTATGGTATCTCCTACTACTGGTATGGCGCTAGCTAAGCTTGTAATTACTGTTGCTCCCCAAAAGCTCATCTGACCCCAAGGTGGTACGTATCCTATAAAAGCTGTCACAATCATTAATAGGAATATGACAACTCCGAGACACCAAACAAATTCCCTAGGACTGCTATAACTCGCATGATATAGACCACGAAAAATATGAAGGTGAACCACAATGAGAAACATACTTGCCCCATTAGCATGCATATAACGGAGCAACCAGCCCCCTTCAACATCTCTCATAATGTGTTCTACGCTGTTGAAAGCTAGATCCACATGAGGTGTGTGATGCATAGCTAAAAAAACGCCAGTCACTATCTGAATGACTAAACAAATACCTGCTAACGAACCGAACCCCCACCAATAACTAAGATTGCTCGGGGTTGGATAATCTATCAAATGCTGGTTAAGTGTGGAGTATATGGGTTGTTTAAGAAGAGAGAATCGTTGGTTCCTTATAGTCATTTCTCTTTTCTATCGTGACAACTCCTCTTCCCCCTTATTTACCCCCTTGCCTTGATGGAAATTGGCTTCGCTGCGCCCTGAACAAGAAAAAAGCTGCATGAGAAGATTCATCCCATTTTGGCGAGAGGGAGGCAGCGAATCACCTGGGCTACGGATTTGTCGGTTAGTTGATTCTCGAAATAAGGTAAGGTCATTCGGAAAAAAAAACTGCCGCTTTCTCTGCCGGTTTCTTAAGGCTTCAAACGAACGACTAGTCATTAAGAAACCCATGAAAAAAAGTCTATTTTTGACCTTTCATGAAGAAGTTTTGCCTGCGTGCAAACTACCTAGCCCTTTTCAAAAGAACGTCGATTTCCATCTCAACAAAGAAAGAACTCAAAATAAATGAAAGCAAGATTGCTTGTTGTCCTATTACTCTTTTTGCCTGCCTTGTGGAGCTTCGGAAAGGAGAGAATTTGAATAAAGTAACTCTCGGAAACTCTTATTGGACGAGAGAGAGTCAATATGATATTGGCGTGGGTTCTACCAACGAAACGAAGAAGTTTTTGATTGGTCTTTATCATTCGGAACCCTCTCCGTATTAGTAAGCGGGCCCACACCCAGACTCTGACTTTAATGGTGGGAACAACCTCAGCACTCCGGCGTGAACATGAACAATCATTCTATGAAAAATTTCATGTATGATAGTGGTCGATCCCTCGGGAGTGACATTCGTTACTTTTGATTTTGTTCACGCGGTGATCTTCTATCTTTCCAAGAGTACTACCCTGTACGTAGTCTATGTCTGGGGAGACAGGCGCGGTAGAGAGGTCCCCCACTTCGATTCCTGTCCCGTTAGCATCTCCGATCCGAGAGTTGGGATGACTCCGTTAGTTTCGGTCGGGAGCCGGACGGTAATGGACCTACAACCCTTGCTTGTGGACTAGCTGCAGAGCTAACCTTTGTTCTATTGGTTTGGTGGTTGCTACCAAGACAATTTCTTTATGCCCATCAAAGAACCTCGAGATGCTAATCCACGAAAAACGATACGAGAAATGCGAAAGAACTCAACTACGGAACGAGGGCGACCCGTGAAAATACCTCGGTTTCTGACTCGTGCCATTGAACTCTTTCTTGGCAACTTGGACAACTTATAACGATGTTTGTCCCGCATATCAGACGGAAGATGGGGTGAAAAAATTCTAAAGCTTTCGTCTCAATTCATATTTAGCCGCGAGCAATCTACGTTTGTGATCTCGTATATTTCGCTTCTCCGACATCTTACTTAGTTTCCCCCTCATCTTTTAGCAAAAAGCCGCTCCACAGTAGTAAAGTCTCATCTTTTGTATTGGCCGAAGTGACAATAGTCACATTGAACCCTCGAATATGCTCGAAGATCTCGAAATGATCTTCCAGTTCCGGGGAGAATTCGCAAAACTCCGTTTCCAGAAAGAATTTTATGGAGTTTTCCCGTATTTCGACCGGAGAATCTAACATAGACATTACTGTCAAGATTCTGACCAAAAAATGGTACATTCCATGCCCCCGGAGAACGCTTTGTCGTGCAAAGTCACTGACATATCCAGTGTCTTTTTCGGACCCCAAGAATGGATTGGATCGAAACGACTTTCCTGCTTTAAAATAAGGGCCCCTTTGTGTCTGTATGAATCTCTGACCGCACAAAATCTCCATAGCCAATTTTCCAAATTGGATTCTGAAATCAGAGGCAGCTTTTGGTACTAATCTGATTTCAAACAATCCAGGAACTTCCATAACATTGGCGTGATTCAGTTTGAGCAACAGATCCTGACGTAATACATCTTCGTAATGAAAATGGAGTGGAAACATCATGGCTTTTCCGCTTTTTTTTGAGAATGAGCACTGTGAACTACCCGCTTCAAAAAGGATAATTGATCGAACCGAAACCAACGTCAAGTACGAGTTATTAAGCGCCAAATCCAAATAAGTGTACTTCCTTTACGCTTGATGTAGGATTTACCTATTAATATGAAGTTCACTCTTCTGCTGACTTGATTCCTGTATGCAAAGCTTTCTATTATATGATATTTTAGGAAACACATCAGACGAAGAGTAGAGCACTCCCTTGAGATCCTTTCAAAGAATCACTTATCCCATTCCGGCAAATAATTCGATACAGTTCGTTTATCTATTTGCAAATTTAATGACAAAAACCCAAAAGCAGCAGAGGAGGTTCTTGGGCAAAAGATGCTTCTCTGCCTCTGCTTTGAAAAAAGGGGATAAGAAGTCAGGAAGTCACTTTTTCTTCTTTTCCCTTTTCATGGTGCTCGCCACCTGCGCAACAATCTTTTTTTTTTTTACATTTTTTTCCCTTCCTATGAAGCCATCACAGAGTAGGCCAAAATTCTCATTACTTGGTTAGGCTGTCTTCTATCTTCTATATTGGAGATATTTCGTGAATGGATAGGTAGGGGGCGCTTAGCGACCTTGAGGATGGACCAAGCGGAAAGCCAATCCTGTTCCCAAGGTGAAACCGACCCAGACGTCAAGACCATCCTCCATATGGACGAGGAAGATTTGGGTTGGGATACCTTCGAACCGATACTTAACATACCCCCCGCCGAAGCAGAAGGAAGGGAAGCAGTGACAACTCAACCCACGGCTTCTTCTACCCAATTGAAAATCTCTTCATGGGGCACTCGCATAAATCGGGCTGGCTGCTCTTTATTGTAGGGCTGGGCAGGGCTTGGAGGGAACTAATCTGAGCACTCAACATTGTATGGAAAAACCTCTGGAACTGAAAGTGCTTTCAAGCAAACCCTCTTTGTTACTTCATCCGCGCTAGAAGAGCTATTTTAGAACGCGATATGTAGAAACGGAATCCATGATTTAGGTTCAACAGATTAAAGTGGAATTCCGCAAGTTCTCTCATATAATTATATGATCAGATGATCGTCAACTCGGAAAATTCGCGAGCGAAGTGAGGATTTAGACGTAAAACCTCGAAATTTTAGGCAATGAAGGAATCCGATAGATACGATTAGATCAAAATAGGCCTCAACGTGTCTGATAGATTCTTATAGGCTACACGAGAGAACGCTTTTTATAGCAGACTTAGACGTCTAAGTACGATTCAACCTATAAGGATAGATAAATATAGGCGAGCGTCTGATAGACTTACTTGAAAGATTAGGGCCTACCAACTTGAGCTAGATAACGCGAAATTAATTAGATAATCGAACTAGCAAAGAGTCAGGCCTAACAGCCTTGTTTACATGTCAAGAGCTTGGTAAAAGCCTTGTTCATATATCAAAGGTGTTGAGTGCCCGATAAAAAGATATGATAGCCACTTCAAATTCAAAGGTAGAGTGTGGGAAGATATTCAGTTGTATCATATTAATGCGCCGCAGAAGAAAGCAGCAAATCCCTTTCTTTTCTCACTTATGAGATGAGAATGACACTCGTGTTGGTTGCTTTGCTCGGCTCGCCTTACCCGGGCAACCAATTGCTTGTGAACTGAGGCAGGAGTTTTTACTCCAAAGACCTGCCAAGCTGGATGTGGATTTGACGGGAGTTCCTTCTCCTAATGTGAGGACTCTATAGCTACCTCGGAAATGGAATTGAAGCTATAAGGATTCCTTTTCTTCCTTCCAAGGAAGGCGTCTCTACCATACTCGCTTTCAGGGAATTCCGTATCGTACAGTGAATTATTTTTTCTGAGCTATATTTTCATTCAGTAAGGCCAGTTCCTTCATTGAATCTTTCTAGATCAGTCCCGCACCAGTTTTTTTAGACGCCTTCGACTGTCGGGTTCTAGCTAATGGAATGCAAGCACTTTCGTTTTTGTTTTTAGCCCGGAGAGGGAGGCCTCCGCTTTTATCGCATTGAGTGGAAATTGGGGTTCACGCACGATTTTAAACCACCCTTGTTCACGGCGACTTTTCTGGCAGCTTTGCTCTCTTTCTGAAAAACAGACACCTTTATACGACGATAGGAAGAGCACAATGCACGCTTTCTACGATGAATGAGCTCGAGAGTTATGGAAAACGAAAGTCTATCAATCACCTAACAAAGAAAGCAGTCATACACTTCCACTAACTTTCATGACCGGTTGGAACGAGATTTTCTGACTATGCAGATCCGGAACGAACTGTCCAACTCACAATTGAACATGATGCCCCAAATCAATCTTGGCCCAGGAGAACTAGTAGCGGAGCGAAGGAAAGACCTCACATTACGTACGCCAGAAGAAGCTTGTGAACGCGATATAAAGTGAATACCGCCCATGGCCAGGAATTCCTGAACAAGGAAGGGGCGGCCAGACATTACATACGCTAGGAAAACCAGAAATACGAGCCAGCTTCGAGCAATGAAATGAATAATTCAAATTACGCAGAAAAGTCAGACTTTTTGAATTACAGCATGCGGAACGAGCCATAAGGAAAGGCGGCGGAAGGCAGTTGAATCCGCTCCTGCGATGTGAAGGTTTTGGGTTAGTTTCCCGAAAGAAAGCGAGGAGGAAGATACCTACCCGAAAGCGAGCAAAGCAAGCTAAGAAGGTGCCAGCCTGGTTTGTTTGGCGAAGTCTGTATGTAAGCTAAGAGGTCTGCGTTTCAAATCTTTTTCATCAAATGAGCAATAGCTTATTTGAATATTCCGACTGCGCAGGAAATCCTTCATTCACAAGCTAGCTTGGAACGGCGTAAAGAGGGAACTAGTAGCTGGGTGACGTGGAAGACATGAAAGGAGCCTGCTAAAGCTTCATTCCAGGTTTGGTTCAGGAATACGACGCGACAGACAAGCGAGTTCCACGAAGTGAATGGTAAAGCGATCCAAGGCGCCAGTAAACAGAGCTTGAGTTGTGAAGTTTTTCGCATGTTCACACTGAGCTTCCTGGGAATCCATCTTCTCTACAGCTAGCTTAAGGGCTGGTTGAGGTGCTGATCTTGGTTGCTCTGCTCTCACCATTCCTAGGAGAAAGGAAAGGTTGGCCAAGCTAGAACATCTATAGTGACAGACGAGGGCGAATCGTAACTAGAAGAAGGAGACTACCTCCGAACTGCTTCAAATCAAGAAATAGTGGGGCATCTTTCTTTTCGTAGTAAGCAACTCTATTGAGAAAGCTCTTTCTTGATCGAAGTAAAGAATCATTGTAGTTCCTCTTTAGGCGAGCAACTTCGTTCCTATTCTCCGATTCAGAATAGGATCAGGTTGTAATGAACCAAAAATACATCGCTAAGGTTCAACCGTTTCGCTACGGTTTTCTTCCCATTTCTTCTAAGGAATCCTGATCAAATAAAAGAAAGAAAATAAAGGCCTTATAAGCGAAGGCACCTTTCTCTGTATGGAAAAAGGAAGAAGATGCTGGTTCGGCTTCCGTTTCTAGCTCTGCTTGAGCTGCTTCGTCTGTTTCTCTTGATGTGGATGTCGGTGAGTCAGATCTCTTCTCTCACTTTCGGAGCACAGTTGGTCCTCAATTTGAAAACCGACAAAGGTGACTTCTTCCTTATTCACGCCTTGATGCACCTTTTTCGTGTTCAATCTCGCCTGAGAGCAGTGCATCGATACCATTCGTCTTGAAGAGCCTATATAAACCCTGACCGAGGTGAATCCTTTGATATCTGTCTTGCCTTCTCAGTCCTCCTTAGAATCTCATCCCATAGGTCTCAGGGTCCCCTCCACCGACCCTTGTACTATTGGTTTCCGGGCGTGAGCCCAACCTAGGGCTTGGATCGAAATATAGCTTTGCTTCCTTTTTTTCTTTAGTCAGAAAGAGTTCCCAGCTTATAGTCAAGGCTATAATAAATAGTTCTAGTTTTCTTTCTCATTAGGGAAGGCGGGCTCGCAAGCCTAGCCTTATTTTTTAGCGCCCGGGAGGGGAGGTCTTTTCGCTAATGTGAGAGGCATCGGCAGCCTCAACCACGGTTCAAGCACCGGCTCACGACAGGGCTTGATCATACCTGGACCTACTTCATTTTCGACTCCTGTAGGTTAGGTTACCGATTTTCCTCCGAGACGAATCAGACGATGACTCTAGGTGAGGGACTTAGGCCTATCAACGGCATTCTGGACCAGCCTTTCTTCTCACTTGATAACAGATCATCTAGCTCTCTTTTATAGTATAGTATAAGTCTATCTGGGCACGGAAGCTAAGCGGGCAAAGAAAAAGGCTTAATAAGATGAGTGGGGAAGAAAAAGTATAGCATTCATTCCGAACTGATTCTCAGAATCGCTATTAGATGCTTCTGCAGATTCGTATGTAGCTCTAATTGAAGCAAGGGCAAAGGGTTCGGTGGGTGTAGGCCGGTCAGCCATCAGTCTCAGATCCATTCCCGCATTCTCTTATTATGTAGTCTTGCTCACTTGACGATTCGGAAGATGAGGATAAGAAGAAGAAGAAAGGATAAAGAGCAGGATCGTGATGATACCCCCTAGAGGAGGCTCTAGACCTCCTGTTTAGAAGAATGAATTTCCGAGAAGCCAATAAGCATGCCGACAAAGGCGCCTGGAAAACCAACCAAAGAATGGAAGGAATGCGCAGATGTGATGGTCCTCTTCTGACGTGAACCAATTTAGCACAGAACCATTGCAACGTGTGTTGTAATGCCAACGAAAGTACTGACGTAGTAGATGGACGCCTGCCTTCTTCCCTTATCCAATCTCTTAGGTAATAATAAGAAAGTGGTGTTAATTGTCACGCTAAGGAGCTGACCAGTGACATTTCTGTCTCAATTGAAGTCAACCTTACTATACTCGCTTGTAGGAGGTCATCGCTCAGAAGGGCGTTCTTTCGCTAGAAAAACAAGAGTTTGAAGATCACCCACGAAAAGGTCAGAACTCTCGATCTAGCCCCACTTTCTATAGAAATTTATCGACATGTTGTTTCGAATGTCCTGGAAAAGGCCTACACACATACCCTGCCACCCGATGTAGGTTTTGCCAGCGATGTGTAGTGGGTTTGTTCAGTAGAGATGGGTAGAGCGCACAAGTATTGGAAGGAAAGTTTCACCCTTCTTAAAAGAAAAAAAGTATGTATTGAACTATGATTTGAATTCCTTTCTTATTAGTTTCCAAGTGAAAAATGTTCATTGCCTTGATCAGAGCCTTTAAGCCTTTTAGAAGCGAGCATTTCCGCTGCTTCTTTTTTTCCTAAAGCTAATGAACCGAATGGAAGAGACTCACTTTGAATAAATAAGAAAGAAGGAACCAACAAGAAAATAAAGAATTGTTCCAAACAAGCAAGCGCACTAGATTAGACAGTAGCAAATAGCGAACCGAACCTTCTACTCCGTCAGTCTTCCCGCCCTTATACTGCAAGTGTAGAACGATCGACATTTGGTTACCGCCTTGAAAAGGCACCACTGAAAGACCGCCCAACATCGGGTCCGGGTAGTCCTGGTTAAAGAGTACAGCTGGAAAGGATTAAACCATTAGGCCACTCTACAGGTTAGGAGAGAAATGCACCAGAATAGGACGCGCAACAACGGAACAACAAGAGCAAGACCGCTCCAAACTAAATCACAGTAGAAGTTATGGCCACTCAGGCTGGACCAAAACAGCAAGCGGAAGGTCTCCGAAAGTCCTACATTAGCACCAAGCCATCCCCCAAGGGAGGGTATAACGGAGTGTGGGAAAATCCAGTTGCTAACGCTCGCTCCCGGCTGTGGTTCTTCACAATTAGCAGGGCTTCTATTCTAGTACAGAGATCACCACTTGTTATGCCAGGGTCTCCTTTTCGAGTTGGTTACTGAGATCTTCTTGTTGAGCAACGTTTTCCCGGCAATCTCTGCTTATTAGGGTGGCCTCTAACAGGTCGGGGAGTACTCAAAATCTTGCTCATACGCCTCCCTCGCAAGATTGAACATCTGCGAAAGTCGTCTCGAAGCTCTGACTGACTCTCGAGAGAAAGTCTTGCCTTTGGCGGGAGGACTCCTTCTGACTGCAGCTTGAAGGGGAAAAGCCACTGATACACTGGAAGTCTTTTTCCCATGGCAGTATAGTATAGCATGATTGCGACGACGCTAGGCCGCTCATCATTCTTTAGAGTATCCTTTGATTTTTCGACATCCAGATCATTGTCAACGGCATTGGGCCGTTCATAAACTTCTTCGGATACCCAATCTCTATCAGTTCTTCTATCGGCTTTGGGCCGATCGTCGTCATATGGCGTTTCAGGATGACATCCGCTAATGAGATCCGGCGTTTCAGTAAGGGAGGCACAGGATCATTGAAAGGCTCCTCGACTCTAAATAAAGAAAGTGTCTTAAGACAGAGTTTAGCCTGGAATGTCGTCGTCCTTGCAAAACTTTCGAAACTCTTCCCATATTTCCTTGGCTTGGTTAAAGGGCTCAAATCAATTGGGTTGGTCAAGGAATTAGCCCTCCCCCTGAGAAAATATGCGAGAAATACTTTTTATCCGGATAACGAGTAACGGATTGTTGTTTGTTTATTTTTTCCTATTTAGTTTGGATTTGGAATGGACGCCTGCGGAGGAGAGAAGGAGAAGCTGCTCCATGGGCTGGCTGGCCGGCCTTCTGTTTCGAAGAATGGAATCTTAGTTAGGAGAACAAGACCGGGGACAAAGCCTTCCAACAGAAGTTATTAGAACCTTTTTCGAAATGACCATCAACAGCAAAGCGTGGCTTCTCGCCCCGGGACACTAGGGTGGTCTACGATCAGGCTGATCATCCTTATGGAAACAAATCTGCCTTCACAGCGATCTGCCCTATTGCAGGAGCTTCAGTGTGTCTCTTAGTTTCTTTATGGATGGTTAGCTCACTCACCGACTGACCTTTTTAGCCGATCTTCCCCAGGTGTCTTCGCGTTATCAGCGTCTAGGCCGGACAACTCGTGGCTAAGGTCCATTCGTCGCATGTGAGGCGCTTGCGGGTAATTGTATCTACTTTGTGAAAGACAAAACGTTTCACTTTCTTTTATGATCAAGTTAGTGTGTTTTTTCTACACACACTAGTGAAGCGGCGCTCACGTAAAAACACACGAACTGAACTAGCAAGATTTAGGGTTTGGTATTTCCAGACGGCGCAGACTCAAAAGGAAACTTCAGAGCTGGAAAGGCTTAATCTCCAGTAGTACACTTAGCCCTTCGGCCTTATTTCAACTTGAACATGAATTTTCCGCACTTTTTACGTTATTATATTAACATAAGCATTGAACACTGACGGCTAGCCCATACATGCAAACACAACAATCAAACCAAACAAGACACTTAGCATAGGAGTAGATCTCCATCAAACTAAGACAAAGAACACCAGACATGAAAACAAATGTCTCCAGACACTTATTTGAAACCTTAAAAACTAAAAGAGTCGACGGACTCTTCTATTCTAGTCTCCCAGGCGACCGAATGCTCCATCACAATGAGCGCTTGCTGCTCCGCCCGCAGCGCT
>JAAALK010000823.1:77500-87750 GCA_019279435.1 Zizania palustris | reverse complement strand
TGTTAAACTACTTGTGTAGTCCTAACTTGATAAACTGATTCCTGGTCAACCGGCTTCACTTATCGCCTTACAAAAATGGTAAAAGAAGAGTCGAGATGGATGTCTGTCTCTGCTTTCCGTCGAGGACTCCTATCTCTTGATCGTTCCACTTCGATACGGCTTCTTTAGAGGAAGCCTTCTCTTCTTGTCAAATCGGGTGTATAGCTCAGTTGGTAGAGCATTGGGCTCTTAACCTAATGGTCGCAGGTTCAAGTCCTGCTATACCCAAAAACGCACTCTGCTTAAAGAAGGAAAAGAAACTTTCTAACGCTGACGACAGCTCGATCGCCGCCGAGAATCACAAGTCCAGTTTTCCATTCCCTTTGAGCCTACTGACGCAGCAAGAATCCTGTTCCAGCACCATCCTATCAAAACAGCTGGCTTACGCCTTAGGGTTCATGTCGGGAACCATTCGAACCACTCACAACTTCTTGCATGACAACTGCTAATCAAAGCAAAAGGAAGGATGGCTGAAAGTTGGGAATAATCCAACCTAATGGCTTAGCCAACCATCTATCTTGAAGCAACACTGGACTATGAATACATAGAGAATCTGTCTCCACCGCAAAAAGGGATCGGTCACTTTCCGAAACGGCCTATCCTCCTTGGGCTTATCCCCTATCAACCTCCTGATCAGCAAGAAAGGAAAAAAGCTAAGCGGAAAACCTCTGATTTCCGGGATATTACAGGCCACTTGAGCTTATTATCTTTCCCGGGTGAAGTTCGATAAGGGCATAAAAGTTGGAAGTGTCGGCTTCCTTTCCTGGCACTGAGGCTATGGCTACCCTACTACATCTGTACGTGTTTGCTATCAGTTGAAAGACCTTTTCTTGTGTGCCCTCCTCGGCTGCTCTAGAAAGAGAAAAGAAAAAGAATCTTTTTTTTGTCTTCGATTTGCGCATCTTTCGCTCATCTGGTTTACCGAAAGGAGTAGGATCCTATGGATTCCAATGAGTTTTTTAATGCTTTGAAACAGTAAGAGATGTCTTGTTTACCATAGTAGTCAGTCTTATCATTTTCTATCCGCGCTATCTATGTGATCCACAACCCAAAGATGCTATACCGAAAGATGCCACACAACAGACTTCTATCTCTCTTTTACTGCCTGTTTATAGCAAGGTATGTAGAAATACTTATATGAATAAACTGAGGTGGAATATGAAAATTCAAAGCATATCACAGGGACCGGCTGAGCGTTGTCTTCATAAGAATACTACCTTGTATAGCTTGGTAGGGGTTGCATAAAGAAATCCAATAATATAGGCAACAGGGGCACAACTGCTGATACTAGATTCTATTGCTTTGACTGGCTGAACACAGTTTAGTTCCATGACTTTGAATTCTGGAATTTGTGTAGGCACCGGCCACGTTCAACAATTTGATGAACATGGTATTCAAACCACTGCGGAGAAGGTTTGTACTCGTATTCTTCGACGATATCCTGGTGTACAGTGAAGGGTTAGAATCACATGGCGACCACCTCAGGCAAGTGCTCCCCCTTCTACTTGAATTACGATATATCTTGCCTCCTTGCTTTCATGCATAGCAGACTAAGACGTTCAAGCTGAAAAGTGATCTCGCTTTACCCGATCCCCAAGCACTGACATTGATAGAAGTCTGGTTTGCAGCATCGGCCAAACAGCTGACTCTTCTTTTTTCGGATAAGATTTTCCAACTATTCATTCATAGCGGACGACCCTCCTCGGGTTTGTTATTTTCCTTCCAAGCCGTAGGTAGGTGTGCTATCTACCAACGAAACGCAGAATAGAAGATCCTGGAAACCCAGGAAGAGCGAATTCACTTTTCAGAAATATGTTCATTTGAAAGTGAACACGGAAAATAGGATTGGGGCTATAAATTGCTCTCTTTATGAAAGACCTCCATCTGTTTACTTTTGTGGTTGGTTACTAGCGATATTATGAGCATTTATCTCATTCTCCTGAGTAGACGACTTTTCTTCTATATCTAATCCTTTTAAGAAGTAATCGAACGGGTGGGGAAAGACCATCAAGTTCTTCGATATGATATGGTTTTTTATAAACCCACAAGGAAGTATTTGGATCTTTTAAGGCCAATCTTTTTCTTGCCCTTGTGCTTAGCGGTGGTGCCAGGCATCGGTTGGCTATTAAGGATTAAGCTTCGACCCGACACATCTACTGCACGATCCTTTGGAGCCGGGGACTGGATAAAACACAGAACTAAATCGACTTCCTTACCAGCATGTCTGGGATTCCTGTGGTTCTTACTGCCCCAGTGAATGTGTAGGTACGAATGACTATCAAAGAAAGTGAGACCTATAGGTTGGATTTTACTCCCTAGTCGTATCTTTTAGCAGGTTCGCTTTGGTCTTCTTTGTTGCCGTAGACCAGATTGAGCTACGATTGGGTTCTCATTTCATTCTCCCACGTGTCGCTCTAGCACATGCTGTATGGACGCATGCTACGGCGGATAATCCGCACAATGAGATTCGACTTTTATGGATTCCACTTTGGGGAAGGGTCCAATCTCCGGCTACTAAAAAGGTTTATGTCCCGTGGGAAAAGTTTAGGCTTGTCTTACCTCTCTGCTGCGTTCGGACTCTCGCTACATAGTACTTCTGACACCGGGGAAGATGTAAGATTGATCCATCTTTTGAACTTCAGAGGTGAAAAACGACTTCCAGTTCACGAGCTCCATCAATCGATAGAGAATCCGTATCGGTTGTCGATATCAGTTATAGATGGTTGCCGTTCGGGGGTGCTTAGGACCAGAGGTACTAGCAGACCGGAGAGGAGGAGGAAAACTTAGAATGTCGTCTTTTGTGACATAACCAGGGCCCTCTTGCCCAAATTGAAACGTGAAATCCACGATGTCCATCTTTTTCATTTCAGAATTTCCTTGAATAATGGAATTCACTAATGAATCAAACTTATCTTTATGGAAGATTCGAGAATATCTACACGAGTACTCCTTGTGCAAACATTGCAGAAAATCTTCTAAAGAAATGGACATATTGATTTTCTCCATTTTTTCTCTTGGGGCGTTGAACATGATAAAGGTGGAATGTCAGAGTAATTCAAATTATGTAAGGCCCGTTGAAGTCCCCGAGAAAGGGTCTAGTATAAATAGGGCTATAAGTAGGCCGTTTGCTATTGCAATAAGGGCTGCTCGCCTTTCCTTTTGACGGCTTGGCTTCCTATCGCTCCTATGTAGTGGTCGGCCTTAAAAGGAGTCTTCCTACCATACCATCATGCATGCCTATGTTATAGTGCGTTAAGCTTCGCCAGAAGCAAGCAAGATGATGAAGCGAAGCTTCGTAGACAAGGCTCGTTCCGTGCTTGACTTACGAGCTCGTGTAGTAAGGCCTCGCCCTACTTCAATAAGGGCTTCTTATGCACTCCACTCGTAAACGAGCGTTAGAGCTTTTTGAGCGAGCGAGCGAAGCCTTCCTGGAGCTTCCCCCTTCCCTCACCCGAGAATTGCATTTCCGCTTCAGCTTCCCCGGTTTAGTTGGTTTGGAGGATTAATTGATTTTTTACCCAATCCGCATAATCTTGAAAAGTCACTGCTTCTACGACGATAGGCGTAAAGGCATGATTTGTTCCACGAATCTCACTGCACTGACCATAGTAAACTCCTTCTCGTTGTACCGAGATGGAGGTAAGATTTGAACGACCAGGTACAGCATCACATTTGACACCTGAGGAAGGTACAGCCCAACTATGAGGTACATCAGCGGGTGTTACAATCATACGTAGATGAGTTTTGGCTGGTACAACCACTCTATTGTCAACTTCTAATAAACGCGATTGACCCAATTCTGGATCATCTTCTGGAATCGTATAACTGTCAAAAGTGAGTGACTGTTCATCGGAACTGTTATAGTCCGAATACTCATAAGGTTGGGTCGACGCCCGCCTCCCCCCAAACTTTACTTGCAAGTTTCCCCGCAAAAAGCTCTCCACGCCTACTCTTATTTATAAAGAGCACTATTCTTCTTTAGTTAGGTAGTTCTCCCCCCTCTATGAGACCGTAAGACCCCGGTGGAATCGAAGGCCCGCTTACTAATAGGCAAGAGGGGACCCTTTCTCGCCCAGCCCTACCTACATCAGTGAAGCTGGAACCGAGGAAGACAATGTTCAACACACATGAGACAAAATGAAGGTATGGGACGGCCAGTTCACCACGGAAAGCGAATTCGATCCTTTAGTAGTCTTCTTTGTTCGAAAAATGCGCAGTGGAAAGGGATGCTAGTCGGCTTTGGCGAAGTTGTAGGCCCCAATAGATCAGATCAAGAGTGATTCCTCACCTATCCTGTCAGGGGCCAAGTCGAAGGCTCGAGTATAGATTCCCTATGCTCATGTGAACGGCCGGCCCGTAGATCTAAAAGGATCCATAGGCCTGACCGGAAAGTATGTTTGTCCACGACAAAAAAGTCGTTCATGAGACCTCGAATTCCCACGTTCCAGCCTGCATTATGCCAGCAGGTCCCACCCCCAATTTCTTGAGTCACCCTTATCTAAAAAAAAAGGACGGAGTCTATCTAGATCATAGGATCACTGTATTCAGAGGTCAATTCTCTTTCTTTGACCTCCCACCGTTCACGACATCCCTTGCTTCTCGCAAGAACGGCTCCCCGGTGGAGGAGTAGAAGCGCTGGTCCCCTTCGGTCAAGTGCTTGTGCGTGCTCTTACCTACCGTAGGACCTCCGTCCCCGAAGCGAAGAAGGAGGAGCAGGAACAACAGGTTGTCCTCTCTTGGCCCAGTAGTTCCGCAACTACTACCGTGGTTGTTGCCAACGGGGATCCCCCATTCCGAAAGGTAACGGGGCCGGCCCTTAGGTCCAAAGTTGTATGCCACTGCTGTGGTGCCGATAGATTCACTACTGAAGCCCCGTTATCGGACATTGCAGGCTTAGCATCTATTTTTCGTATATCGCTCCACCACACCGAGAAGAGGTATGTGTACCTCCAGCAATAACAAGAATGGAACCATAGGCTCCTATGCTGGGAGCATTTCGGGGTATAGGTCTAACCACCTCAACTCCCCGTTTCTGGCATGCTATAGTTCTTTTAGTCTCTCGACGACGGGAATGGGAGATGACCGGTAAGCCAGATGCTCCGCGAACCACCGGTACATTTCGTTGCACTTAAATCACCCTCGTTAAGAGGCGCACTCCGATACCATTGATGTCCAATAGCTTTTATAGTAATGGCTGGATCTACTAATACCCCGTCCATTGAGTATAACAGAGCAAACGATGGTATAGCAATGAACAAAAGAATGACACTAGGAAATATGGTCCGAATAATTTCGATAGTAGTTCCATGAACAATCCTTTGCGGGATTGGATTAGTTTGCTCGTTGAAATGCCATAAAGCGCGAACCAGCATCCGTGATACGAAAACCAAAATCAGAATGAGGAAGAAAAAGATATCGTGATGTAAGTCAATGATTCCTTGCATCATAGGTGTTGCTGCGTCTTGAGATCCTAATTGCCATGGTTCCGCAGCATCACAAAGAGCGATTGTGAGGAATCGACATTCTAATGAACGAAGAATCATTGGTGAAACCCATCTTTTTTAGCTCTGCTCCCGAAAAGAAACGGGAGACTTCTCTTAACGTCGGCGTTGGTTTTTCCAACGAAAAACAAGAACATTCAAGAACGAACTTCTATGACAAAATGCTAGTTGCCTACAGTGTGGCAACTGCTAATTCATTTAAAAAGAATAAAAAGTATTTACTACTTGCGCCATGGTCAAGTAGAGATAGATACATATCATTTAATGATAGAATCTGCTCTTCTATGGATTCCCCAGGAAAAACCATTTTCTCAATGATATTGCTGAGTGATCGTCCTTCCGGTAATTGGACATTACCTGGAGTTTCCTCCAAAAGTCTCCCTAGCGCAGATTCCCATTTTTGTTTTAAGATTTGTAAATCCAGCACTTGCTGGCTGTGCATTTTTTCTTTAAGACCGGAAACTTGCCCCGCTTTAGAAGCGGATAAAATGGCAATTGCAATTAGGATTCCTAAGGCTCCTATTGATTTAGCATCTTCTAACATCTCGAGTCGAGACTTTACTTTGCTCGTCACGCTTTTCTTTCGCGGCTCTTTCCTGGATTTGTCGTTGATTCCTCTTCTCCACCCCGCGATCCATAGTTGAATAATAAACCCTGATATAGACCACGATTCCTTGCAACACCACGAACAATGGGAGCGGCGGACCGGAAACATACCTTGAATTTGGGCTATACTATTTCAAGTAGCTTTTTTAAAAATGTTTGACAAGAATCCAGAGGGAATCTATCTTTTCCTACTACTATACTACGCAATTCTTCGCTGTTTTTAAAAATGTTTGACAAGAATCCAGAGGGAATCTATCTTTTCCTTTTACTATATTATTGGAATCTGAGGTGCTTGCTTGGTTTATGACTGTTCCCTGTATCTATCTCCTTTCGTTTGTCCTTACCAGTGGATGTCTTATTTAAATACTTTGTCGACCTACTTATCAAAGCGCACGTAAAGGTAGGTATGTTCTCCTACGTGTTGAAAGAAGTGCTTCAATCAATAGGTCCTTCCTATCAAAAAAGATTCATTCCTTGAACATAGGCCTCTCTCTTGCGGCTAGCGAGATTGGCTCACGCGAAAAAGGCAACTATGTATGCATCCTTACGATTGCGTTTTTGGGTATAGCAGGACTTGAACCTGCGACCATTAGGTTAAAAGCCCAATGCTCTACCAACTGAGCTATACACCCGATTTGACAAGGCGTGCAGCGGTCAAATCTCTCTCTCTAGCATAATATGCCCTGGCTTTCGTACTTGCCTCGAGATGGCATTGACTCTAACCACCTAGAAATATATATCATTTTCCCTCTCAATAGAGCTATTTAGTCATTGAATCGATGGAGGGAAGACTCCTTCGGTAGGTGCCCCCGACTCTTCATGTTTCTGGGATGGCATCTTATGGCTTAATCACTGATTGCGCAGGATTCATCTTTGTTTGGTAACCTCAGACCCTGAACCAGGAGTTGGAAGCGCCTTTGCCAGACTTTCTTCCAATTGAACACGCTGCGGGCGATGCAACTCGGCAAGGAGAAGGAGGCGGGGCCCCTGGTGCTACACTACAGTAGAAGCTTTGGCAGTTTACCATGGCTTGATGTTCTAGTTGTAATGCTAAAGCCGTTGATAGTTACTTCGCTTGACGAGCTAAGTAGAAAGACTTTGTGGATTCATCCACAACTGATGGTGCTTTAGGTTGATCTGATCCCTAGTTCGGATTCGGAAAGGCTCTTACTCTTTCACCGGTTGAGCTTCCCTCGTTCCGATCATCTGATTCTTGGTAGGCAAGTTCTTATATGTCAGATGCCTCGACCCATGAATACTCAGTAGTAGTTTGATCACGGCTTCTAGTCCCCCTGCGGAGCCAATATTCTAAGGGATTAACCTTCTCTGGTTTAGCGGCCAGAACCCTAACTCGTTCCCACGAGTGGGAGAGAGTCGATGAACACCTTCCAGTTACCTGGTAACCTCCACCACCTAACCGAATCAAAGTTGAGAAAGGGTCTCCTTTTGTACTTCTGATTGAATGCGCAAGACCGAAACTCAAGGAGATAACTTTAGAACGGAAGCCAGGAGGTATTCGATTTATCGGATTTCGAGCTAGCTGCCCTTCTCGGATAGGTTCCGTTAGCCGTAGAGGATTGAGCAGTGCCGTTCCTTTCATATCCTGCCTTGCCAAAGCTATTGAATTCCAAACATGCGCTCGTCATATCGATAGCTCGCAACGGAAGAGGAGGTACTTTCTATTCCAACTGGTTAATCCGATCTGTTTTACGGGGCGTACCCATCCTGTGGGGATGACATTTGAAAAGATACCGCTATCGCAAGTGCTACTTATCGCTCGTAGTCTTCGTAGGAATATCAATAAATATCTGAATCGTAGTCATATCTCGTACGCTAGGAAATAATTGCTTTGCCCGGGCCGGTGCCGTTCTTGGAGGGATTCGTGTGAAAAAATGTGCAAGTCCAGGTTGGAAGTACCGAGGAAGGATTGCGCTAGGTCTGAATCGCTTTAGTTGCCGCTAACGCTAAATCTCCATTGGGTAGCTCAGAATCCTAGGAATAGTAGGAATAGCTCTAGCTCAAACAGTACCTTAGCCGTCAAAGGGGTTAGCGTCATGGTTTTAGAACCCCGCACTTTCTATCGCAAATAAAGTAACCGTTCCTTGTTCCGATAGGATTCGGATACCTGATAGGAGCCCTTGGATACAACTAGAAAATCTACGAATCGTAGTCCTCGTACGTCATATTCTTCTTTGCCTTCGCTCGCTAGGAATATCATCGCTATCGATGTTCCGGATAGGAAGCATATAAACAGAATCTAGGGACTTGCCAACCCCGAAACGAGAAGTGGATTCGCCTGGGGTATTTAATTACTTTTTGCAAGGAAGGAGCAGCTATTGGATTTTGAAAGGAATCCGTAGCCGTAGCTTTGCTTTGGTTATGCGATTTGGTACCGCTCGTCTCGTAGTACTAGCTTCGTAGGCTTCGTACGCTTCTATTCGTATATCGGCTCTAGCGCAAGACGACGCAAGATTAATCCTATTTAATCCGATCTGTTTTCCATGACATTTGTTTCATTCCTAGGAGCCGAAACCCCCAATCCTATTTAGCGCGGGGCTAGGTCCAATCCTAGCTGATGCCTATTTCTTTCTTGCCAGGTAGTGATTTAAAAGGAAGATAAGCAAGGTATGATGCTATCAAAGCATTTCACGACATCGCACTGAACTAAGCTCTCCTCGGGTGAAAAGATGGCTTGGTGCTGATGTGTCCAAATCCCATGCTCCTACGCCGGGTTGATTGATGTGTCAAAGACTAATGCTCCTTCTAAGGCAGATAAAGGTAAAGCGGTGGCCCAAGAACCCACTACATCTAAGCCCAAGTCCAAACAAAACTAGACCCAGGAATGCTGGAAAGAGAATCCTTACCCCTTAACAATTGGTTGACTGACCCCTTACCACACTGCAATCAAACTTCTGTGATTACCGCGACACCTATGTCGGCATGCATGCTTAGAGAAGTGGCTTTCTAAGAAACGGAAACTCTGACCTCGAAACTGCCAATTGAGGAAGGGTTGTTCCGGCTTTCGAGCCAACAAGTGTCGGTTCGAATCAAGCTTTTGCAATGAAGTTCTCTCCCTGATTCTGCCTGCCTAGTAGGGTCTCCTAACTCGAGATCTGTTGGCTAGATTCTTTTTGGGCTCTTCTTCCATCCTCAATTGCTCTACTCCGCGGCAAAGGGAAGATGCGAACCGTATGAACTAATGAGCGGACCAGGAGCGGCTATCTTTACGGTAATGCCCTGATACAAGTCGGAAAAACATTCCTAAAGGGGAAGGGCGAAGCTTTAGTTCCCCTTACCTTTTAAGGTATGGAAGGTGCCAAACTAGCTATTTCTTTCTGCTTTGACTTGTTCCTTTTCTTGCTTTCAGGAAGTCGTCCTTGACGAGGGAGGCAGCCCCTTGATAGCCGGTCTTCGTTGCCAATGAGAAAGAAAGGCTCCTGCTTGTGTGCTTAGTCTAGCCTTGCAAGCAACCTCTTCCTACCAGAGGACTACCATATACCGTTCCTTGCTGTTACCGCAAATCCATCAATTTGTTACTTTTCTTTCATCGGAAGAAGTAGTACACAACTCGGAAAGAAAAAACCTCTGATGCTTCTTTTTCTTAATGATGCTACTAAAGCATAGAACTGATTTATTGCAAGACACTGATATTCGATTTCCTAACAGAACAACTCATGTGTGAAGTAGATAGATAAGTAGAGTGGCTTTAGCTTGCTTTGTTAACTTACGTAATGTAGCGTAAGATATGTGAATGTAGTTACGTGAGCTTGCCTTACATTCCTAATGTATTGTTGACAACGCTTGCAATAGGGCGTAGTGTTGAGCAGGGTCGTCTTGTTTGTTCGGATGCTGATTGAGAAGATATGCAGGCGGCGATAATAGGATGCGTAAACCATGGACTCATCATAGCTATGGCTATGCACTAGTTGACGAGCTTGCCTCCAGTACTTGTTAGAAAAGCCTATGACTCTCTATCTTCAAGTGATCTTGGCCGATAGGCGTAGTTGTAGCGAAGCGGCATATATCGTAGTTGTTCGGATAGCAAGCCACCTGACGTGATAAGGCTACTAGTGCCCTCCACTCATGCCTACTTTCACTAACCTA
>JAAALK010000823.1:12500-70000 GCA_019279435.1 Zizania palustris | reverse complement strand
GTTCACACCTATCCCGAGTGGGTATAGTTACGTGGTTAAGTAATCCCTTCCTATGCGAGGTTCATTGTATAGTCGCTCCCTGCTATGATCCCTCCTGCTCCCGGGGGCGCGGGAGTCTTTTTGCTGTCTTGGGGGTTTTATTTGAAATATAAATCGTAATGCCTCAACTTGATAAATTTACTTATTTATCACAATTCTTCTGGTTATGCCTTCTCCTCTTTACTTTTTATATTCGATTATTAAATAATAATAATGGAATACTTGGAATTAGCAGAATTCTCAAACTACGGAACCAACTGCTTTCGCACCGGGGGAACAAGATCCGGAGCAAGGACCCTAAGAATTTGGAAGATATCTCGAGAAAAGGTTTTAGCACCGGTCTCTCATATATGTACTCCAGTTTATCCGAAGTATCCCAATGGTGTAAGACCGTCGACTATTTGGGAAAAAGGGGGAAAATCGCTCTGATCTCTGATTTCGGAGAAATAAGTGGCTCACGAGGAATGGAGAGACAGATTCCCTATTTGATCTCGAAGTCCTCATATAACACTTCTTCCAGTCGCATCACTTGTTGGAAAAAAATAATGCTCACACATGTTCCACACGGGCACGGAAGCATAATCTAATGAAAGCCGAAAGGAAGATTCGGGAAGGATCCTCCTATCATGATGATTCAGGGAAAAAGGGTTCATAGATAGGTGTGGGGGCAGAAGTGGCATTTAGAAGTGTTGCGGGCCTCGGTTCAATCTTGCCGATTCTACCTAGACATGGCTCAAAACGAAGGGGTAAGGCCAAGTGTT
This sequence comes from Zizania palustris, assembly GCA_019279435.1. Classification (NCBI taxonomy): domain Eukaryota; kingdom Viridiplantae; phylum Streptophyta; class Magnoliopsida; order Poales; family Poaceae; genus Zizania; species Zizania palustris. Next base: position 69,200 of record JAAALK010000823.1, on the reverse strand, counting down.
CTTAAAACAAAACTCTCAGTGCACTTCGGAGCACGGTCTTCCGTTAGGTCCTTTACGGACGACGAAAGCCCCTTGGCTATACTCTACTCTTCGCCTCCGGCTGTTCTGTTCTTTTCTTTTCTTTCCTTTTGGCTCGGCGGAGCTGAGCTGGGTTCCATTACACTCTGTAGGAAATGCATAGACAGTCCACGCAGCAAACCGAGGCCCTGCGTGCGCCGTACGTACCGCCTACGAATAATAGGTAGCCCCACCCCAGGCAGAGTTTGTGAGCCGTGTAATAGGCGACCATTTCGCGCGGTTCGGGGGGCACTTGAATAAGCCGCCGGCCCCCGGCTGCGTCTTTACCCCTATCCAATTTTTGGGCCAATTCCCCCTTCGTACTACCAAAAAATGAGATTCTTGCCGAATCCGAGTTTGCTGCTCCAACCATTACAAAACTAATACCTATTCTGTTTAGTACTTCAGGTGCTTCTCTAGCGTATAATGTCAATCTCGTAGCGGATCAATTCCAACGAGCCTTTCAAACTAGTACTTTTTGTAATCGACTCTATAGCTTCTTCAATAAACGCTGGTTCTTCGATCAAGTTTTGAATGACTTTCTAGTCAGATCGTTCCTGCGTTTCGGATATTCAGTCTCATTCGAAGCTTTAGACAAGGGTGCTATTGAGATATTGGGCCCTTATGGTATCTCGTACACATTCCGACGATTGGCCGAGCGAATAAGTCAACTTCAAAGTGGATCTGTTGTGCGAAGAGTGCGTTATGAACCGTGGCCGCCTACCTGCTTTGGTTGGTGGGGGCGGCTCCTCCGTTGTGGGTAAACGGGAAACCCGACTCTACGAACCCGAGGAAAGGCTGCACTGCTTCCGTAGGGGCGTTAAGACCGGAGCTTTTTGTAGTGCTAGCAGGAATGCAAGTGAATGAATCCAATCCCATCCCCTTTAAAATCGGCGAGGTAATACCACCTTATTGAAGTAGGGCACGCTACGGCAACACAGGACTGACGGGGTGGGGGCTTGCTGTCTACTTGGCGAGCCTTCACTGCCCCCTTCTGTAACTTCCCTTCTTTCGTCCGTCCACGAGGCAGTCAAAAGAAAGAGAGAAAGGGGCGGCTATAACGCAGGAGTCGTGGCGGTTGTATGCCACAAGGTCCCTATAGACAAGGGGACAAGTGAATCATCGCTTTTGGGCGCGGGCAGCCCTCTACCATCCATCCCATTGCATTCCTCTCGTAGAGTACTGTACCGTCTCAGACCAGATACATCTATGGAAAGAAAGGATTTCATAGAAAATCTGCATTTTTCGATTTTTTTGGATCCCCATGCATTCCGTTATTCCCGTAACTATGGATTGATTGTCCCTACCTAACTAAATGGTAGTGGTCTAGGGAGCGCAATTGCTAGAGCACGGGAGAATGAAGAGTAATGATTTAAGCAAGAGCAGCCGGACGGACTACTATAGTCAGTCTAGTGACTACTATAGTCTTTTCTTTCTTTGTAGTTAAGTAATAATGTTTGGTATAGCAGCCTTTCCGAGCGAGTCTCTGGGATCTCCTGTAAACCCCCATGATGTGGTAAAGGGAGGATATTAGGGGAAGCAGTGAGTGGGGATTCCCCTGCAGAGAGCCGGATGAGGGGAGACCCTCACGTCCGGTTCGGAGGGCGGGGATATCCCGACCCTACTATCATTATGCCTTTGCAATGTTACTTGGTTCAACTCCATTTGTGACCTTTTCTCGTATGTGGGACTCTCTATCTTCTTGGGTAGATTCTAGATCGTCTTTCATTTTGTTAGTGAGTAGTTTTCTTATTAATAAGTCAAGTCAAGAATAATAAGAGAACTGTAGGAGCTTGCCAGGACGGCTTGGTAAGCAAGCTACCTGTTATGTAGGCGCCAACCAACTCCCAGTTCTTTCTCTTCTTTCTTTTTGATTTTTTATTCTAGTTTTTTTTACTCTAAAGTATAGCTATGGTATTCTCGGCAATCTGTCTATTCAACAAATAAATGGAAGTTTTCTCTCAAAATATTGACATAACATAATAAAATAAGGGTGTTTCGATCGGAAAGCATTGTTGTTTACCTAGGATTCTTTTCTCCTTCCCCTGGGGACCATTTGCCTAAATGCTTCGCCAGGCTGACCAGATAGATTACTTCTTTCTGCTAGCTTGCCCTAAGAAAAACAACAGTTCCACAGATATCTCCAGTGCTTTTCTATTCGAAACACAAGGGCGCTAAGCAAAGAAAATTTCAATTAACGAACAGTAGGTGCTTTTTCTTCCTTGGCCCATCTCAGTGATATGTAGGCTCTCGGCCCTTACTTGAATCACCCTTATGTTCGTCCTCCCTACAGAAAGAAAGCGATTTTATGCCCTCCCGAAGGAAAACGTTTGGGCCGACTGGAGCTCGACACGGAGCAAAATGTAGATGATCTCCGCAAATGGGCGAGGTAGGAGGACGTGGTTGGAAGTTTTTTGACACGAGGCCTTGCGCAAAAGACGAGTACTTCAGAGCCCACCAGGAAAAGGATATTGGTTCGCATCTCTATATTGATCCGCGGCGCTTCTATGAAGTTTTCCTTGTCTCCGATTTCAAAGCGGAATGGATGACTGAATCTGTCCAGTCTCGCAACAGTACTGGCGTTAAAGGATCGGTCCTTCACTTGCGGATCGTTCGCGAGTCGAACTCGCTCTCTTGCCACGCCTTTGACTCACGAACTCGAGTCGGACTCATTCACTGCTGACTTTTTTGAGGATCGTTCTTCACTCTCTTGCTATTACCCGCAGGGAGCGCAGCAACCGACGGTGCATATTATCATATAGAAAGAAGCGAAGCGTAGCGATTCGTACTACCGGAAAAGTGTCGCTAACCGCTAGGCAATAGAGTCCGCTTACGGGGTGGGGCGCAAGCAAGCGTAGCGAATCACATAGAGTTGCCCCTACCTGCCAGCGCGCAGATAGATAGGGCGGGCGAGCGCAGGGATGGATGTCTGAGCGGTTGAAAGAGTCGGTCTTGAAAACCGAAGTATTGATAGGAATACCGGGGGTTCGAATCCCTCTCCATCCGAGGATAAGTGCCACGCTTATTCCCTTCAAAGCTAATATCTTCGTTTCCTTTCATGATAAGAAATTGTGTCAGGTTACTATACCATAAACATCTTTCTTCATTCCTGGCCATTTCAAACTTATTTGAAGTCTGTGATAAGTTGCCAAAATACCTGAATGCCCCCCAAGTGGTGTTCCATGCACTTCATTTACTAGCTTACTCCTGATGTCTCCCTGTGTTCCCACATATAACTTTCCATCCTTCTTCAGCAACTCTCCATCCATATGCCACCCTTCTAGTTTGTTTTCTCCTTGTGAGAGTTGTTCTTCCATTTTTTTTTCCACCTCATCTCCCTCATAGCTGTATATTACTTCCTGCATCCATTCGGGTACCACTTCACTGAAAGTATAGCATTCAACTCTACTTCTCTGGCTCTTACCCTTCTAGATAAGGCATCTGTTACCTTATTAGAAGTTCCCTTTTTGTATTCAATCTCCAAATCGAGTCCAATGAATTTGGTTAGGGTTTTGAATTGGAGTGGTTGAGTTAATCTTTGCTCAAGCAAGTATTTGAAACTTTGGTGGTCTGTCTTTATAAGAAATGGTTTCAGCTGAAGGTAATGCCTCCATTTAGACAGACACTGCCATCCAAATTGCCATTAGTTCAGTTCCTTCTCATAGGCCGATAACCTCAAACTTCTAACTCCTAATGCTTAGCTTAAATATGCAATTGTCTTTTTATCTTGAGATAACACAGCTCCAATTCGCAAATCAGATGCATCAGCCTCTATAGTGAATGGTTTAGAGAAATCGGGTAATTCCAAAACTGGAGCAGCTGATACCATTGCTCTCTTGAGTTGCTCAAAGGCCTTTTGAGCTTCTGCATTCCGTTCAAAACCTCCTTTCTTGAGCAATTCGGTGAGAGGTCTTCAAATGCCACCATATCCTTGCACAAACCGCCTATAGTAACCAGTCAAACCCAAAAATCCTCTTAGCTCCTTGACATTTTTAGGCACTGGCCACTGAACCATAGCTTCAATTTTGCTTGGATCAGTTGCTACTCCCTTTTCTGAAATGATGTAACCAAGGTATTCTATTTGTCCCATCCCGAAAGAGCACTTGCTCAGTTTAGCATAAAGTTTGTTCTTCTTGAGCAGCTTAAACACTTCTTCAAGTTATTTCAAATGAGTCTCCATCCCGTCACTGTATACTAGGATATCTTCAAAGAAGACTAATACCCCTTTTCTCAACTTCTCCTTGAATATTTCATTCATCAAATTCTGAAAAGTTGCGGGTGCATTTGTCAATCCGCATCACCTTGAACTCAAAATGACCACGGTGAGTCCTGAAAGCGGTTTTATGCACATCACTTTCTTTCATCCTTATTTGGTTTGGTGATAACCTGCCCTCAAATAAATTTTCGAGAATATTTTCGCCCCTCATCTAAGAAATCTTCATTTATAGGTATGGGATACTTGTTCTTTATGGTTGCGGCATTTAGTTTCCTATAATCAATGCACATGCGCCATGAATTGTCCTTCTTTTTTACCAAAAGTGCAGGAGCTGCAAAAGGACTGACTATAGCTGGGTTGAATTATCGAATTTCTCAACAGTTCTTCACATATATTCTCTATTTCTTATTTTTGGGAGTGTGAATATCTGTAGGGGCGCAAGTTAATGGGTTCACTTCGGGGGATCGAATAATCCAAACTTATCTCGGGAGGTAGTTGAGTTGGTTCTTGGAATAAATCAGTGTAAGATTGAAGAAGTGTTTCAATTTGAGGACTTACTAGGTCTTGACTACCTATTTCAAAGGAATCACACCATTGCAGCATTAAAACTACCTCCTCTGCCTCCAAATCTCACTTCCCGCTCAGAGATTCTTTCCTTCGCTTTTGGGTTACTTTTATATACCATTGCTTCTCTGTGAATACATACTTGCCTAGCTAACTACCTTAAGAAGTATTAATCACAAGCTAATGCCTAGCTAGCTAAAACAACCTATCCAGATGCATATCTCGATACCTGTTATTCCGGTCGGTGCTTCTTTCAAGGGACAACCTCTGCTCGTGGTTCATATCTTGCTAGCTCTATACCAGTGCTTGAAATAGGCATTTCTTCTTTCTTATCTTAATAGTTGAGATGAAATAATATATATGCAAGAATGATTCTCCCGCTGATGTGTCATACTCTACTGCAAACTCTATCTACTCAATGAAGCAAGCAAGCTGTTTGATGGACGGCTCAGAGCGCCTCTTCAATAGCTTTCTTTATAGTTCAGAGTGTGTAGCATAAACTCCGTTTTTTCTTTTTCTAACTCTAACTAAGAAGGGAAGGAGAATATGCAGCTGTAATAGAGAATCTTTTCCAGTTCAAACTATTATTTGAAAGGCTAACAACCTTCGCTCTTTCCACGCGCGCCAACAATTCCATTATATAAACTTCCTTAGGGTGAAAGAACTTTTGCGTTAAAACAAGGTACGTTTATATAAACTATGAGAGAGGGACGCGTTAACAAACTGATTCTAGCTGGATTGAACTAGACTATTTGCTGAAGTTAGATATCCCTTCTTCTTTGAAACAATCAACTCCTTGGTCCCTTCAGATCTTTCCGCTACCTACTCACTTGCAGGCTACTTGTATAGCGACTCGCCAGACTCGAACTGGCATAGGCGGATTGGATCAAACAAAATTAGCCTATCTTCCATCAGCGCTGAAAAGACAGCATTGAACGAGAAGAGAACTAAGGCAAGGCTGGTGATGTGCCACTGTATGGGGAGCTCTGAGAAAGTAGAAGTGCTTTCCTTCACGCTGAGCGTGAACTCTCGATTTCGCTATACGAGGAAGATTGCTTATGACATCAATCAGCTAAGTCCGTCTGTCGAACGAAGAATTTTGCATTGCATTCGATGTTTAGAGTAATAGTATAGAGTGTTTGGTCTCGCTTTCAAGTTGTATCGGCTGGCAATATGCCATAGCGGCAGGTTCAGAATCTCCCCCTCGCGAACCTCCACCCGCGGACCAAGACTCCAACCGAAGCACAGACCTGAGAATTGGTAGTCGGAGAATCAGTAGCTTGTAAATAGATTTTCTGTTATGCGATGCTCGTAATTCTCAATAGGGCCCCCTTTCTGTTAAGTGAAGTGAGGCGGGGTCGCCGAACGAACGACGTTAGTTTACTTGCACGCGATCTCCTTCCAGAGCCAAGACATTAACAGTCTAGAATCTTTTTTCATTTTTGATGTTCTGTTAGGTTCTTATCTTAGATTCCGTCATGACGGAGTCTATACCTTTTCTTCTTTTACTTCACACAATAGAAAATAAAATTAATATATATATAATATATTATTTTTGAAGGGCAAATATATATCGAATATATAATAATATATAAGAGATTCTTTTATATGGGCAATAGTTAGGAGAGGTGCGCCTAGCTTTTTGTCTCTTTGATAGCAGGAAGTTCTCCAAAAGTATGAAAGGCTGGAGGGCTTTGTACCAACCATTCTAGTGTGGTTGGATTCTGTTCAACAGCCCAAGGACTTTCCGCACATCTTTTGTTCTTTCCACTGCTTGAAGTGATTGCGACAACTACGAAGAAACGACGAATCCCAACTACGGATATATAAGAACCGAAACTGCTCAGAGCATTCCATCCGGCGTAAGCATCTGGATAATCTGGAATGCGACGTGGCATGCCCGAAAGCCCTAAGAAATGCATGGGAAAGAAGGTCAGATTAACCCCGAAAAAAGTGATCCAAAAATGGATTTGGCCTAAAGTTTCAGGATATGTCCGACCAAAGATTTTACCCACCCAATAGTAAAATCCAGCAAATAAAGCAAAAACGGCTCCCATAGAAAGTACATAATGGAAATGTGCAACCACATAATAAGTATCATGTAGAGCAATGTCTAGCCCAGAGTTTGCTAGAACAATTCCAGTGAGCCCTCCTATGGTGAACAAAAAGATGAACCCTACAGCAAATAACATGGGTGTTTTGTATTGTATCGAACCTCCCCACATGGTAGCGATCCAACTAAAGATTTTTATTCCAGTGGGCACAGCTATGATCATGGTAGCAGCGGTGAAGTAGGCACGCGTATCAACGTCTAAGCCCACAGTAAACATATGATGAGCCCAAACTAGAAATCCAAGAACACCTATACTTATCATGGCATAAACCATGCCTAGATACCCGAAGACCGGTTTTCTTGAAAAGGTCGATACGATATGACTAATAATACCGAATCCAGGCAGAATGAGAATATACACCTCTGGATGACCGAAGAACCAAAAGAGATGCTGGTATAATATTGGGTCTCCCCCTCCTGCAGGATCAAAAAAGGTTGTATTAAAGTTTCGATCGGTTAATAACATTGTAATTGCCCCTGCCAGTACCGGAAGTGATAATAAAAGTAGGAATGCTGTCACTAGAACGGACCACACAAAAAGTGGTAATCTATGCATAGTCATTCCAGGTCCACGCATGTTGAAGATAGTTGTTATAAAATTGATAGAACCTAAAATTGATGAAACACCTGATAGATGAAGACTAAAAATTGCTAAATCAACTGCTCCTCCAGAATGGCTGGTAATACCACTTAAGGGCGGATAGACCGTCCACCCAGTGCCGCTGCCCACTTCTACTAAGGCTGAGCTTAATAGGAGCAAGAGACTTGGTGGCAACAACCAGAATGATATATTATTTAATCGTGGAAATGCCATGTCAGGTGCACCTATCAGAATCGGAACAAACCAATTACCAAATCCACCTATCATCGCCGGCATAACCATAAAAAAGATCATTAAAAAAGCGTGAGCCGTTATTAAAACATTATAAAGTTGATGATTCCCACCAAGAATTTGATCGCCGGGTCGGGCTAATTCCATACGAATCAGTACGGAGAAGCATGTGCCCATCACTCCCGCAATGGCACCGAAGATGAAATATAGAGTACCGATATCCTTGTGGTTAGTGGAGAAGAGCCATCGGGCCAGATTTGTCATTTTATTTTCGTTTTGAAAACTTTCAAGCCTTATCAGAGAGGGGCTCGGGGCTGGAAGAGAAGAACCTTGATACTAAACCAAGTTTCGATAACTTCTTCAGCTTTCATTTCCTCCGTCTTCAAAATCGCAGAGTTAATTCGAAAGTCCTGTTAGGTCACATAGAGGTGCAAGGCTTTATTTGAGTCCTGTTAGGTCACACGGAGGTGCAAGGCTTTATTTTCCAAATATGAAATGAAAGAAAAAGGGGTTTGTTTTTTTGTACTAACCGTCTAAGAGACTGATCACGCCTGATCATCCGTAGAAAAAAGCTGCGTACCATTAAATAATTCCCCTTTTTCGATCCTCATATTGAAGCAATAGCAGCGCATGCTCATACTCAGCCCTTTCGAGCTGAGCTTTGCTCGTGGGGATTCCTTCCCACAACATGAGACTTTCTTTGCCGTTGGTTTTTCGATTTTCTAACGAAAGGCAGAGTTATGGGCACCCTCAACTGAACACAAACTAGATTTATCAAAACTTTGGAACTCGACGAATTTGGTTACTTTTTTCCAGAAAGACGGATAAACACAGCGTTTAAGACTTTCAAAGTAGACGAGATTCTCCGCATCAGTTGAATGGCTAAGACGCAACGGAATCGCTACGCTACGTTTCTTTCTATATGATAATATGCACCGAGGGGAGGAGATGCCTTAAAATTGGTTTCTTCTTTTCGAGAGTTCACATGCCAATGTTGAGATGCTAAAAGAGTTACAGGTTTTGAATCAAGCAACAGGAGAAGTCAATCCATAACAGTTGATCGTATTTGCTCCCTTCCGGATATGCGATGCCTTGGGAATGCCAGAGTTGACAGGTGCAACAGTCCGACCTCAGGGAGGAGAAAAAACCATTCCAGCACGAAGATAGGCTACACTCAAAAAGCGTAGGCCCTAGGTGAAAAACATGGTACGAAAACGGTTACATTAGTGGAGTCAGATCCCGATCTGAGCGGTCTCATCGAAATAAACATATCCAAGAAGGCAGGCACACGACTGGATATAAAAAGTGGGGCTCGAAGCTGCCATCTCCAACTAGTTGGTTGAATTCTTTAATCGACAGGTGAGGCGGAAAGTAGGTAATCGCATTCCGAAGCAAGGAGTTAGGATCGACAAAGCACCATTTCCTCCGCTATGTCTCGCTCTTCTATCAAGTGAAGAGCTCGCTGTAGCTGAACTGGAAGGCTACCAAAGGGCGCTAACCCTGTCTTTCCCAAAAAGTCTCGTCTTGTTTACTTTCCCTAGGGAGGACAAAGATTAACCAATAGTAGTCCCGAGGATTGTATGAGCAAGGTCCGAACTGTTTCTATTAGTAGCAACATGAGGAGCCCCGAAGGGAGAATAAGAAAGATTAACCGACGCCGCGTTTTCAGAAGAAGCAATTGGATAAGAATCATACGCTGTGAATGAGCAGACGAATCGACCGAGGGCTTACACACAAGAACAGAACCTAACTCTACTTCTTTTTCCTCCTCTCCTCTTTACTGCCCCCGCTATCCTATCAACAGGTCAGTCAATATCTGTAGTGGAGAAAGAAGAGTAGCCCAAGGTGAATCACCATGCAACTAGCTGAATTACTACTTTCGATATCGGAGGAGTTGTTCCCGGTACTACTAGGTTATAGCTTAACCGACCCAGGAGACGACGTAAAGACTATAGAGATAAGAGGTAGAAGGAAATTACTCTAGGGTACAGTCTCTAGTAGTACCTGCCATAGACTTCATATCATCAGTAAAGGCAATTAAGGATCGACTTGGTTCTTCCTCGAGAACAAAAAGCTATACGAGGAGAGCCTTGTTTACTGATATGTTACTAAAAGACCTGAGGTGATGGCCTCTGAATTGCAGGGTATGGAAAGTGGGGGTTAATCAACAAGATTATCTACATTTGCGGAAACCACTACTGGAATAAAGTTAGATCTTTATTTCATTTCAAGGAAAAGTTTCAGGGTTTAGCCACCACTCAGACAGTAGTTAAAAAAAAACGAACTCTAGGCGAAAGTGCACGGAGGATCTTTGATTCCTCCTACCTTATGAGCCCTTACGAAATGCCATTTTGAATGATGGACAAATCATGGGTGTCGGCGGTCTAGTCAGAGCATTTAGGAGCGCCTGAGCGGGCAAAGTAGGTTGACCCGTCCCGAGGGGGAGGGAACAAACGGGCAATTGAACACCATAGGGCACAAACGAATCGCCAGTAACGACCTGTATATATCAGGCAAGAGGTGCTACTCCGACCCGGAATCCTGCGTGATGGTTGGTCACCTTACCAATAATCTTCTTAATGTTGGAGAAAATGAGGATCATTGACTTAAATTGGAATTGATACCTAGACTACTTGGTTCTAGCTTGCCACCCCAGAAGGCAACGTATACACAAGTATAGACTATAGGTAACACTGTAGGGTACAGCCTTGGGTAGTCTTAGGGTTTTCCAAGATATGATATGATATGATCGGGTTATTTATTAGAATTGGAAATAGCTAGACGAATAAGTAGGCTTTAAAAGGACGAATAAAGTAGGCCTTCTAACTCAAAGTACTCCAGCTTAAGGAAAGACATGCAACATTGGTGATCAACGTATGGAATTTCCGCTATTCCGTGAGGGTAGAGTACCAAGACATAGGGATTAGCCAGCGAAGGCGGTTTATTTAGTTGACCTCCTAAGACAAAAACAAAGATGATGTCAGTCTAGAAAAAAAAATCTTTCCTCAGTCCCCTTAGATGGGCTAAACCTTGAGTAAGATGGTATTTAAGTAACATCATTTACCAAGGTGGATTGGTGTTCACTAAATACCATATGATTCAGTCTAGCGGTCTAGGGGTAAGAACAGTCTCGTCCTAGATGTGAAAGGTTTAGCCACACATTCACAGAGCATCTAATCCATCTTTTCCCATGCCAAGGAAAAACCAAAACCAAATCACCTCTTAGTGTTGCTTAGTGCTCAGGTGCATCCTACTGGGTAGTCCTAAACTTCAGTAGTTCTATGGCCACTACATGATGGAATTTAGGCTATAGTAAGACAAGTTAAGGTTCCCACAGCAATGAGGGCTTTAAAATATACCTCCCAGCCCTTCATCTCTAGGACGTCGGACTGGTCAAGCGGTACTATGCACCCCCACTTTCTTTGGTATACCCTCCTAAGAGGAGTACTTGACACCAGGTGGTGGGTTTTTGGGGATAGTCTGACTCGGCCCCCTGGACCATGCCAACCAAGATTTCCCACCAGGTTTTCCTATTTGGGGACAATTCCAGATATGCAAGATGCATATGCATGCAATGCTTAGGTGTAGTGAGGTGGTGTGTGCTTATTGAAAATAGGTTAATAAACAAAGAGAAAGCTCAGCTCAGGCGGCTGCTCAACGAGGAGGTTCATGCATGCATGTACTCCCCATGGCCGCCGAAGAGGCAGGGTACGGTCTAGGTACAACGCAAACAGCAAGCTTGCTGGTTTGCAGTGCACAAGGAGATGATGAGTAGGTGGGTGTGTGCTAAAACCAGCTACTTCCTGCCTGTCAATCACCTGGGGAGAATGAGATGGACTGATGGAGCAAGTAAGTAAGTCACCTACAAAGTCCAGTTGGATCGGCAGCGAGAGCAGAGGGGTTGGAGGGAGGCTGCAAGGAAGCTAGCGGGGGCTTTAAAGTTGGTGAAGCGTTGAGGTTCAGGAGGCCATCTTTTTGCCGCCGGTTAGTCAAGCAATTTGGAACACTGCATGGAGAGAGAATGTGCGTGCGATGTAGAGGTGAGGGGGATCAAATGAAAAGGGAGCTGAGCCACCCCCTAACTCTTTGGCCTAACTCGTGTGCGCCTTAGGCAAGGCATGCAAAGTTCGTGCACTTCTTGAAAATGAGACGTCGATCGGTGGTGCTTACGTTCAAACAACAAAACTCCTTGCCGGCAAAGCCGGTCACAGTACGTAGACCAGTATATTCTGCCCATGAATTTCTAATGAAGTCTGCACTGCGTTGCAGATGGGCGAGCATATATAGAAGTGGCCCACTATGATTGTCCAATCCCTCGTTTTCTCTAGTGGTCGATTCTATATCTAATGAAGACGTAGATGAATCTAAGTTGTTATTAGGTAAAGAATCCATCGAATGATTCTCCTGACTGTAGTAATTAAATAATGATTTAATTTCAGCGTTGTAATTGTCATTATTAAGGAATGCAAGTATGATGTTTAACATGATAATGTTGTTAGAACGGTAATTAAGTGTGTTTGGGATTTTAATAAGTAGTTGTCGTGACCCTGTGGAAATTCCCACCTCTAGTATTTTCACTAGAGCAGACAACCTACTAATGTTTGTAGTTTTGTGGGTCTCTGTAGGCCCGCGTTCTTTCTATCTTTCCATTTGTATATGTTAGTGTGTTCATGTGTGTACTTTATTGTCTGTACCTGTGTTACCCCTGCTCCCCCCTCCCGCACTTCACCTAGTATCTTCTCGATACTCTCGTTCATTTCTATTCTTTGCTTTTGATTTTATCAAGGCATACCTTGTTTCTTACCCGTCCCCTCGTAAATACATACTATACTCACAAAGGTCTTTCCTTTCTTGATGTGTTTTTGTGAGATATTGGAGATAGAATGCCAGTCTTTTTTAGTATACTTTTTTGTTTTTCCTTTAGTGATGTGCGTTTGTGTTATGATACGAGTTTCCTTTAGTGATGTGCGTTGGTGTGAGGATACTTTATTTAGAGAGGAAAGCACTTCTAAAGCGGTGGGCTCTTATATTATAGTAAACAAGAGTTCCGTTAAGCTCTGGGACTCTGGGCAAGATAGCTGTAGTTTTTAAAACGTAAATTGACCGAAGTTTGTCTTGACTTTCCCCTATTCTACGTATACCATCTCCGAGCCTCTCGTTAAATCGAATCAATTGATGAAAGATGCCCGTCCTTGCTAGGCCAGTTAGAAGTTCCTGGGGATGTGATTGACCTAAGAAGCCCGTGTTATCGATAGATGTAAGTTCATAGTTGAAGACAAGGGAGTTTTAGCTTTTTCGTACCTCGCCCCGGTGTCACTGACAGGGGAAGCGCAAGGTTGATTTATCTGTTTTCGACTGGTGAGGAAAATTACTAGCAGAAACTTTTTCTCTTGAAAAACAGGTTTAGTAATCTTTTTAATAAAACATTATGCAGGGGCTGAGAATGCGTTGACAGCTGAAGCAACAAAAGAACTTTTTCATAGATAGGCGTACTATGGATGAATTCCCACCTCCTTGGAGGAGTGAATGCAAGGACCACTAAAAAACAGATACTTTACCGAAAAGCCTTTGCTTCTTCTTTTTGTGCCCTACAAAGCATTGAAGTCACACATGGACTAGTCCTATAGGAGACTTCCCGGCACTCTCAACTCGTACTTAGGAGAAGGAAAGACTGACTTTCATTGTATCTTGAAGACAGACTTTCATTGTATCTAGAGGGGAATCCTTTCTTCTCTTCTTTCACAATCAATCTTAGTTACCCACTTTCTGTTTGGCATCCGGACCGAGCAAGTGCTTTCACGGCCTTCTATTCCAGTTTCAGTAAATGACAAAAGGGTATTATCATCAACCGGTAGCTGAGCTATTCTTTGCTCCTGGCGGACAAAAATGTGTACTGTCCACTTTCTTCTTTATAGAAGAGCCTACTCCATGGGATAATCTTTCTGCTTGGGTATATGGGGGTGTCTTTCGATACAAATGATTCATCAACAAGTAGGATAGGTATGAGTGGTTTCGGGTGTGGCCTTGATCCGAATAAGGCGACTTTTGTGCTTAATTAGGAGTTAATTAATTGAGTATTGGTGCCAAATGCCTCCATTTTGACGACGCTTCAATTGATCTCTTTTAACACATCCCCTTTCATCTTTCGACTTTCATTATTCTTCTTCCCCTATTTCTCATCTTCATCCCGACCTATCTATATGTGAAACTCCGCCCGAATCCCCGTAGTACTAAGTCGTGGCTTACAAGCTAGCCCCTACTCCTTGTTTGGGCAAGATCTATATGGTTTACCAACCTGGCATAGACACCAGATCCTTTTTATCAAGCGTGCAGGACCAGTGAAGAAAAAAGATTTGCAAAAACACACATGAAACATATTGAACTCCTAAGAAACACCTGACCTCTGGTGCTTTTTTCTCTTGCCTTCTGGATGGTTCTGAAGTAGTGAACAGCTTCCGACCATTATGACCTTTTATTTCATTTTGGATTTTCTATAGGAGCTCACTACTGCTGCATTTCAAATGTGCCTGCCTATTGCCTTAATTTACAGACCTCTGCGATTCACATATAGCCCCACTAATGTAAGACAGCTCAAGCGAGTCTAGCCTGAGATATAAAATCACACTAGCCAATAAAAAAAGTAGCCAAACAAAGCCAGGTAGTTTTCATCCAGGTGAACAAGTAGAAAGAGCTTACTTGGTAGTGGGGAACTCTTGCATTATCAGAGTGTATATGCCTTTTACAAACTAGCATCGTAGGAACTTTAATAAAAAAGATATTGTTTTAGCAGCTCTTATTTCTATTTTACTGCTCAACTAGCTCTTAAACATTAAAAGGGCACTTACCCAGAAAGGTCTGTTTTCTTACTAACCCACTTTAAAGGCCAGATCATATGCGGTGATATACTACGGCAGAAAGAAAACGAAGACAACAAAGCTTTCCCAGTGATAAAACGGAGGACTTTACACACTTTTGCTTATTACCAAAGAAGCTTGTTGAAAGCGCTCGCTTCGTGAAAACAAAGCAGAAGGAAGCGGGGAATGTCCCGTCCGTCCACCAATAGTATACAGAATTTGGATACGTCACTAACTATAGTGAAAAGGATCTTCGGAGTTTTTACGATGTTCCAATCAATGGGTAAGAAGATCTGCCCACAATATGTTCATCTCTTGCTTCAAAGACTAGTTCTTCCGAAGGAGAGAAAGGAAGAGTAGTTGTAAGATAACACCGATAATAGTTACGAGCCATATGTGACTGTGCAATAAGTACGATTTACCTAGCAAGCATTTATTTTTTTAATTCATTAGCAACAAGCTGTTTGTGTATAAGAAGAAGAGGCAATACATAAGTATTATTCATAAAGGCAATACATGAGATATCTCTACACACCACACCTGAACTTGATACATGAGATATCTCTACACACCACACCTGAAAAGAAAATACTGAACAATACAATACTTATGCTCACTACACTCTTGATCAGGAAGTACCAGCTCCTCATAAGTGAGATAACAGAACAGAAGTAGAAGCTACCGGATTCACGCCCGCTAAGAAAACCTCTTCTTCTTGAGATCCTGAAAAAACGAAAATAAGTAAGAAGGAGCAGTAGTAGTAGGAAGACTTAAGTGACTTCGTTCATTTACGTTGAGATAGACGAGTAACTACCTTTTTATATTTTAGTTTCTACGGTCACCGTGGTGGGCAGCCACCACGATGAGCGATTGCTGTTCTTCCAGCAGCGCCTTCTTCCTGTTTTCCAGATTTCTGATTTGGTTTTGAAGATGAAGTATATGATCTTGTATGATCACTGGATCGACGGAAGACAGAAACATAGGCTCCCCGATGACACCCAGGATTTGCTCTAGTTCGAGCTTAGTGTTTTCTATATTTTGAATTTCCTGAGGAATGATTGCAAGTCTTGCAGCGATATCCATGGCTTTGACTCTTTCTTTCTTGTCCCGAAAAATAGAGAGTGCGCCGAAGCTTCTATTTATAGGCTCGCCTATTCTTTAGCAGAATAATTTCTTATTAGAAGTCCTTTTTTTAATAGACTGTAAAATAGATAATTTGCCCAGAATTCATGTCCTCCATTAGTGCGAAAAAGAATGAATCCCTTGAGTCCGGCCCCCCCCGGGTATCGACACGCGGCTTAATCCCGATCACATCCTGAGGCAATAATAGAGCGAATAATTCAGAGAGTACTCCACCACGAGCAGCGAAAGCACGCTCAGCCAATCCTCACTCGACGGCTCCGTCCTTGCTTAGGAAAAAGCCGAACCACTCGCAGATGGATCTTTTTTTTCTCCCTTTACAGCTCACTCTGTCAGTCCACTAACACCACACATATTCACGTCATGAAAGAATAGATTAAATATTTAGGGTATAAAGTATACTATCACATATTCACGTCATGAAAGAATAGATAGCAACCGGTCTCGGCTCTAGTTTTCCTAGAGGGGGTGAAACCCACCCCAGGTAGAGACACTCAGTCTAAGAGAAACGAAGACTGATGGTCATTTGACTTACAAGGGGGGGGAGTTGTTCTCCATTCAATTCATACAACCCGATGGATTCAATTGCTGCTTTTGGTAATCATTTATATGACTCTTACTATTGATGCTAATAGATACCTCCTGACTTCTAGCTTACTGGCTAGTTTTAGAAGATCTCAAGCTTTAAGTATGATATTCAAAAATAGTACCTTTAGTCCTGTGGTTAGGATAGAGTCTTTTCAAGTCGAAGACACAGGTTCGAATCCTGTACGGTGCGGGTGGGTTCTAAAAAAGTAGTTCTCCTGGTTTAATCACAACTTGGAGCGGTGAGAGACAAGGAAGAGATGAACACTTCAATCATACTCACTTGTCGAACATCAAACAGAGGTAGTGACTCTACACTGGTGGAAAAATCCTCATAAATGGAACCCGAAGGGGAAGAAGGTGATATGGTGTTTTGTACTCAACTAACTTGTAGAAGAAGTTTGACTCCATCAGCTAAAGTCAGTATTTGTGAAGTATTTCTCAATAAGGCTATAAAACTGATTAATGCAAAGTTTAGCGGTAACACTGAATTCTATTATGTGTACAATATACATCATTGTATAAGTGAACCTGAATTGATACAATGCTATGATGCGCACCATGTAACAATGGGGGACGGTAAAACATGTTTTGATGTAAACCTTGATCCAAAGGTAGATGGATATAGGAAATATATCATACTTGATATATTGAATTATCTATGGATTAAGTTCCTACAGACACGAATCAAGAATTATTGGAAATCTCCACCTCTGTCAGGATCTGGATAACAATACTCCCAAGATTATTGGGCTAACTGATAAGCATCATGACGCTATCATGATGAAACCGAGGACATATTTAGATATTTTTGCTGAAAGCAGAGCAAATAGGGTTCGTGTAATAATGAAAATAGAGGAAAACCACATCACATATGTGAAGTTTGGTGGTGTCGTAAAAACAAAGCTTACGACATGGTAAATTCCCGTACTTTACTACCTGTAATAAACTACAAGCTCTTGTTTCCGTGGAGTGATAACTCTGATTTCGGAATCTCATTCCGGAAGAAAGCGGATAGCTTTTTAAGATAAAATGATTATATGTATGCTACATTTTATCATAATGATATTGTTAATGAGCTGAATAGCTGTTTTAAAGATTATTTTATTACTCTTGACGGCCTGTGTCTTAATAGTATTCGCTCGGATGTTTCATTAAGCCCAAATATGCGCGAGAGACTTGTATTTGGTTTAATTATGACTTGGTTACTAATCTAATAGTAGAGGCCGCATCACCTAGTGGTGGTATACTTTTCCCCGTAATAGAAGGAGAGTACTTCTATGATGAGGATTAGGTGATCATTCATCAATGATGCCGATTGGGAAACTAAGGAGGGTGCTACGCCCTAGTACCGCTATATATCCATCTTCTGATAGTGGGTGGTTTTCGTATGCGTAGCGCCTTGCTACCAAGTGCCAGTAGTGTAGGAGATCCCTGCAATAAGAGTTGTGAGTGAAATCGGTTGCTTGTTGCTAGCGGGAAGGAAGGAAAGGTCAGATTACCAAAAAAGCCAGCTGCATGTATACTCGTCGGAAAGAAAAGATCAGATAGAACCGATAGAAAGTAAGAAGGGTAAGCAATCCTCTGAGCACAATCCAGCAGGTGGTAAGCAATCCTCTGATTCTATTTTTATAGTCGTCCGTCATTCGATCGATAGTGCAAGCCTAAAAGTCAGCTATTTAAATAGGAAGGTATTGAAATAGCATGGTATTAAAAGGGTACCGAACTTCTATACTATAATAGTACCGAAGGCCTTTTCTTGTCTCACCGGATATGAAATGCAACCTTCTACTAAAAGTCTGGGGGATAATATATTTGATCTAATTAGTACCCTAAGGATACTCTTTTTTCTGCACGAACGATATAGAAGTACTATCTATGTATTTGGTTACCTATGACCTATTACCAACTTAACTATGTTGGTCTTTCCCATTGAATGTCAGTCTTGAAACATTGCCTTGTATATTCAGAACAGTAATGAAATGTCTCTGAATCTGGTATCCAAACGTTGTAAGTCGTACCCGGTTATACGTATCACTCAACAACACGTCAAGGATGGTATCTCTTGAATAGGCGTATGAAAGATTGATTGCTTCTTTCTTATAGCAAAGTGCTGAATCCATAAGCTTTAGTCGGAGCCTACCACCAATCAGTCAAAATTAGTTACTGAATTCCTTAACAACCTAGCTTGCAGAGAATCAAGTAGGCTTTGGCTGAGATACGTAAAGGAGGAATAGTCAACTATACTCCGAATGTGCTTTGAGCAGACAGATATGTAGGTTGCTAGGAAGGAAGTAAGCGCTTGTCTTTCTGATGTAAAGAAGTCTGAAGTACTCCCACGCCTGCCTCTTCGAATGCTGGGCATAGTGAAGAGTGAAATTCCTCCTCAAATTGATGAAGGCGACACTTGATCAGCGATATGGTAACGGAGTAATCACCAGTCAGTTTGATATCATCAACATACAACAACAGAATAGCACGTCCTCGAGGAGAAACTGATACGAACATGGCCGAATCATGATCACTCCGAGCAAACCCTGCCTGGATAACCACTGTGCTGAGACGCTATCGGGGCTTGTTGAGACCATAGATCGCTTTGCGTAAAGGACAGACAAGAGAAGAAGTCAGAAGGGCAGGTTCTCTTTCATCCGTCTTTTCTAGGTGCGCATCTCCATCTACTAAAAGTAGGGGTGGTTGCCATAGATAGATTGGGTCATTCGTAACCTGAGCAATAACCGATGCTACTACAGCAATAACGGAAATAACCGATGCTACAGCAGAAACTACAGCTATACGTGGCGGCCCCGCACGCTGCTTTGTTTAACAAGCATCACCCTTCCTTTCTTTTCAAATGCTTCCTCAGTCAATCAGCAGCTTATTCGATTCCTATTCTTATTAAACATCAGATATAGATGGTGGGAACAAAGAAGCTGATTCTTCATCTGTAGGTTGCAATCCGTATGATTTCTTTTCTCGATCTCCTGCTTGTGTTTCACCTCGCACCTAAGCATCACGTTCCTAGGGACAGAGACATCTGCGCTCTAAGGCAATCATAGTACTGCCAGCATGGTTACATCGTTCTGCGGGCAAGCTTCAACTTAAAAGTCACCTGATTTGGCACCAGCCAAAGGAGTAGGAACAGCAGCAGGGGAAGCACCATTACCATCCATGGGAGGTTGAATAGCTGCATAAGTAGTAGTAGGAGCATGGGCACTGGGAAAAGATGAAATCGATCCAGCTCTGGTAACAAAGCAGTAGGCAAGCCGGGGCCTTCCATACCGCCCGAGACTTTTTCCCCTCGGAGCGCACCATGGGATGCTTTGTGAACAGCCCGTCTGTCTCAAGGCGCGCTGCGATTGAGGTGCCTATAGCATGTTTCCGTTGTTGAAGAAAGTCAACATATAAGTAAGGTTGTGGACCAACTATCCGGCATAGAGGGCAAAAAAAAAGCAGTGTGCCTTCTACTCATCGCCCAATGGGTACTCGACCGACTTCAATTGGTTCCCGATGTGGTTGAACTCGCTTATGTGCTCGGCGAGGTACTGTAGGCCATTTTGAGGTGAAACAGCCGACGCAGGAGATGAACTTTGTTTGAACTAAAGGGCGAAAGCTATATAAAAATATACCGAAATGATGCTGTTTTTAGCAATTGAAAGTTGGGGAAATAGCCCAGTTAGCTCTGTTCGGGGGAGGGTGGAAAAGTACATTCTTACTTGTTGGCGGACTATATATAAAGGAAAGGGGTTATTTTTCCTTTACGGCAATAAGAGTTGATTCCCTTGCTTGTAGTTTTTGATCGATGGAGTGAGTGTATTTAACATATTTATGAGTGGTTAGGAGAGAGGGAGGAATCAACGAAAAATAAGGGAAAGAGCTGCCTGCGAAAGAAAAGCGTGACAAGCTAAAGTATCGACTCGGAATTATGCCGCCAATAGAGGAATACGCGGTGAATTTTCTTTTAGCAAGCGGGTTAACCATGTCGGTAGCCCTCCTAGTGGCTTTTCGGGCAGGCCGAATGCGAGGTTTGAACCCCGAGAACATTGACGAAAAACTAGGAGACTTACTTTTTGATACTCTAAAGGTGGAAATCCGCGGGGAATTGCAAAACTGCTTCAACCAGTATCATAATGTTCCAGCAGGAACAAATTATGAGTTCCCAGGGCGTTTAAGCCTAAACGCGGTGACAACCTATTTGCATGGGGATTTGGATGCGGTAGACCACCTAAAAGCTTTATATCAGGATCTACTGAACCACGGTATTCAAAGTGAGTGCTTTCTTAGAGCATTAGAATTTGTTACAAATGGTGGAGGTGGAATGTTCTGAATACTTTTAGGGTCTTGCTAATCGTCCAAGCTCTAGGGGAATAATCTCTTTCTTATTTATTTCTTATTTATTTCCCATGACGACTAGGAACGGGCAAATCAACAAGAATTTCACTTCGAATTCCGGACCTCAACATCCTGCTGCTCATGGTGTTTCACGATCAGTATTGGAAATGAACGGAGAAGTGGTGGAACGTGCGGAACCACATATTGGATCACTCCAGTGCGGCACGAAGCCGCTGACGCTGAGTAGGCTCCTATGCCGCTAGCACGGTGGAGGTTCCGTAGCGCGTCATGAGCACCGGGCAAAGGGACGGTTGAGCAACTCAAGCGAACCGCCCTACCTGACTTTGGATAAAGATAGAAGGGAGAAGGTTGTGAAGGTGGCCTCGTTATCCACACATCTGGTCGGAGGACCGACCTGGGTTTTCACGAGCGTAGGCGGGTCCTGGAGTGCCCGTCAAGGGCGCTAGCGCATACCCCGGGGTGATCATCAC
Source organism: Zizania palustris (assembly GCA_019279435.1). Lineage (NCBI taxonomy): Eukaryota > Viridiplantae > Streptophyta > Magnoliopsida > Poales > Poaceae > Zizania > Zizania palustris. The sequence continues at coordinate 48,019 of JAAALK010000823.1, read as the reverse complement.
CACCTGCACCTCACATCTCGGCACAGTGGAACGTGTAACCCGCCTGCTGTCCAAGTCAACCACTTAATTTCCTGTAATTCATAGCGCCTAACAGAACGTAGCAGCAAGGGACAACCCACCCATACAGACAGCCTGCGGGGGGGATGGCACTACTGGCAAAGACCGTCTGGCGAAAACGCCGCAGGCGCGAAGCGTGGTGGGCCTGCGCCGGGGGAGCATAGGGGGGAAAGGGAGCCCGGGCGGTGGAAGAGCCAGGGGAAGCCGGGTCATTTGACGGAAATGGAAGGTCCGAGCGGCTCATTCATTCTTGGAAAAAGAGGGGGGGGGCGAGCCAATGTATCAATGAATAGATACAGTCAACGGTAGACAGACAGCGCTGCCTACACGCGAATTAGCTTCCGAGGTCGAGCAGTCTTTCACTACAGGATTTGCGAATGAATGCTGGGCTGGGCCACCTCAAATGGCGTGAGCCGCATGCGGGGAGACCCGCACGTACGGTTTTCAGGGGGATCCGGCCGGCCGGCGCCCACCCGACTAGAGGGACTGAGAAATTAATCGAGTACAAAACTTATCTTCAAGCTTTACCTTATTTTGATCGTTCAGAGGGCGACCGCGGAGTCACTGAATGAAGTCCTCCCCCCCTTTCTTTCGGAGGTGCTGACCCGCTGCGAGGCAGATATGACTAAGTGACATATTGAATATGGCGACGACTACAGCATGTCGTAGAAGGAGATAAGAGGTGGAGCCAACGACCCACTAAGACTCACGTATCTACAACTACATTCCCGAGCGGCAGTCAAACGGAGGCGTGAATGCAAGATGCCAGCGGAATGATCGACCGGACAGAGGCTAGGGCTGCTTTCTTCCCACCGCGTCCTTCCTTGTGTGTCGGAGATATAAAGCGAGTGCACCGGAAAAGAAGGGGAACTGAGTCGATCTATTCCATGGCGAAGCATCCGAAGCATAACTGCACACTCACACGATCTTTGCCGAGAGATAGGAGCATTCGGTGGAACCGGTGAACTACACTTGCTTCTTGATAGATGTGTGGGACAGAGGGCTCGTGGTACCTGCTGCCCACCCTTCCTCCGCTTTGATAACCGTGTGAACGGAGAGTGGGCGGAGCAAAAGGGAAGGAGGTCCTCATACGGAGTCGCACACTTGAGCAGTGCGGGAGACTGGAGAATGGGTCGAGTAAACTCCCTTAGGGCCGATTAAATCACAGACGAGGAACTTTTCTTGATTTTTTCTTTTTGATTTGAAGGGTATGTTCTAAAAAAAGAAAGGCAGAGGTAAATACTTCGAAGAGGCGGCTCGGTAGGGATGGAATGGTCGGTCAATCGTCAAGTCAAGGATGACTTCTTTGTTGGCGAAACGATGGGGGAGAGAAAGCACGCCAGTGATTCTCTGAGCCGGTCTTCATTTCCAACGCCTCGGGAAACAGGTCGAGATAGATGACAGCACCTTTTTATCCTCTTCCTTACCGGGAAGGCGCACTTCTCTTCTTCTTCTGGCCTTCACCTCCTGCCCGGCCCGGAAATAGAACCCAGCCCCCTTTCTGATCCATTCATTTCTGCAAGCAGGCGGGATCCAGAGCTAAGCCCCCCTCCTATTCGAAGCCGGGTGTGGCCTCGCCCTTTTGCTCTTCCTTCGGTTTGGCTCCACGAAGGCGCCGCCTAGACTAGGAGCCCCACTCATATTCAAAAGGCGCCCAGCTTTCAAGACGATGATAATAAGTAGTTAGGCTGCCATTTTTCCAATATCATGGAATAGCATGGCCCGGGGCTAAGGTAACTCCAGTGGGAGAGCCGTGTTATGGGTGACCTTATTGCACGGTTCAGAGAGCACTTGTGTATGTGATGCAAGTGAACGTGTACGAAAAAGCTGTCGTAAAGTTTCGTTGTTCGTTCCGTCGTTGACCCTATCTATGTTTCTACGATGGCCCAAGAACACGCTCATTCTTCAGCCGTAGAGAGACTTTTGAATTGTGAGGTACCATTACGAGCTCAATATATACGAGTGTTATTCTGTGAAATAACTCGAATTTCAAATCATTCACTTGCTTCAACTACTCATGCTATGGATGTGGGAGCATCAACTCCGTTCCTTTGGGCTTTTGAGGAGCGGGAGAAATTGTTGGAATTCTATGAAAGAGTCCCGGGAGCCAGGATGCATGCCAGTTTCATACGACCTGGTGGAGTGGCACAAGATCTGCCTCTTGGCTTATGTCGAGATATTGATTCCTCCACACAACAATTTGCTTCTCGTATCGACGAATTAGAAGAGATGTCAACCGGCAACCGTATCTGGAAACAACGATTAGTGGATATTGGTACTGTCACTGCACAGCAAGCAAAGGATTGGGGATTCAGTGGTGTAATGTTAAGAGGTCGTGCGACATGAAGACATTGATAGCAATATGGGGGAAGTTCCCATCAGGCAACAACGGTTCTGCCTGACCCTACAAAAGCATGCATATGTTGTCAGTGAAGATTTTGTGTGAAGCCTTGGAGACGACGTACCCGGGGCTAGGGTGAGCTGAGGGGGGACAGCGTAAGTGAGCGAATGTGTGTAAGCCCAGTCAAAGATTCCTATTCTAGGCGGGGCGGGCCATCAACCTTCGAATGGTGTTGGTCCTACGGACCGTGAACGGATTCGCCTCTGGCCTCTGGGCACGTCGGAACTGCATGAGTTCACCGGGGTGGAGCACGGTCCGCCAAAATCGGCATAGGTTAGGTGCTATTGATGGAACATGGTAAGCCCATCTTTCTCCATATGAAAGTGCTGCGGGCACATAGAGATGTGGGTAGAGGAAGTCTCAAAAAGCGAAGGCCGAGCTGTAGGTCACGTGACCTGCACCGAAAAGGTGGCTGACTGGGCTTTCTCCTGGATCAAAGCAGATCAGCTCGCCAAATTCGTCGATCGAATCGGGCGCCCCGGAACGTCGAATGAAAATACGTGGTCTTTCTACAACCCTATTTATATGATAGGCCCGGCCCCTTTCCCCCTATCCCTCCCTTATGTTTAGGAGCGGGATCTGCCCAAGAACGACCTGTGGTGGTACGGAAGGCACGGACTCCGCAAGCGTCCCGCACCCTCTGAGAAAGAAACTCCTCAACCATTACAAGATAAAGAAGTATGACGCTCTGTGTCTGACTCTATTGGTCATAGTTCCTTGCTGTTGCGGCCGGTGCTCGTTTGCGCGCGTGTGAACCACCGGATCATAAGGAAAGATGCCTCTCGTGGCATCTGAGAATGATTCGAGCCGTATGAAGGGAAACTCCCACGTACAGTTTGTTTTGGGGGGGAAGGAGCCCGATAGGGTCCCCCCACTGACTTGGCCCGGGCCTAAGTGAAAGTGAAAAAGTGAAGTGGTGGGCCTACCCATCCCAACCTGGGGTATGCTGGGATTCGCGAAGAGCAGCACCTTACGATGTTCATGACCAATCGGATCTTGACGTACCAGTAGGTACCAGAGGAGATCGCTATGATCGTTACTGTATCCGTATCGAAGAGATGCGACAAAGTGTTCGGATCATTGTGCAATGTCCTAATCAAATGCCTAGTGGCATGATCAAAGCCGATGATCGTAAGCTATGTCCTCCATCACGATCTCGAATGAAACTATCCATGGAATCGTGCGCCGTGTGAAACGTAGATCATCGCCGTTCTTAACCGAGACTCAGGTTAAGCTCCGTCTCGGAACCGTCGTGGGGTTAGGAGTAAAGCATCCCGAGGTTGGCGCATCTCGTTGGGCGTGGAGAAGCATTGGGAACCCCAATATCTTTCTTCGGAGCAGTTTCTTTTCCCGTCCCCTCGCCCCGGCATAGCGCTTCGCTTCCGGTTCTTCGGAAGAATCAACTGACTTCTCCCTTCTTCATTGATCCGGGGGAAAGGGAACCGTCTACCAGTTGGGAAGCTAGACATCAAGGTTGTGGCTTGATGAGGATAACTAAGCTGACACGCCGGAGTTGGCTGCTGGCACAACAGGGTGGTGCCTTACCGCACCGCAGGCGCACGCGCGGTAGCGTTCGTGGTGGTGCTTCAGGATTCCAATGTACTGCGTCCAAGATCAGAACGAGCTTGCCGGCGGACCACTGCCGTCCCATTCTTTAGTGAGCTGGAGCGCTGCCATCTTATCCACGGAAAACGCGTCAAGCTATCGCTTCGGGTCGAAGCACTAAAAGAAAAGGACCGGGAAACGCGGCGGCATAGGAACCACGGGAACCCTGGCTGGAGGGGGGAAGACGATGTACGGGATACGGGATCCTCGTAGTAGGCTGGACCCAAATCCAGCCGAGAGAGGGCAGCCTTTAGAAGCAACAGGTTGGGAAACCAAGAGAAGGCTTCGCCTTTTCTTATCTTCTTCCCGGCACAAAAAGAGAGATTAGCATTATTGACCCCATGAGAAAGCACTAACACCTTCCTCGTTGGGGCTCCGCGCACTGGGAAAAGGCTTCCGCGACAGGAAACCGGCTACTAGTTAGGAAGTGAACATAAGGTATCAAGAGGTCCCTCACAGTCAGGTGCGATGCAATTGCCCCCTATTAGTCAAGTACCCCTCTTCCTATTTTGTTTAGGGGTTAAGGCGAGAAATGGCTTGATGAACCCTTCCGTTCACCACGCACGCACCGGCCCCATTCACTTGCAACTCGTAGAGGCTGTAAGTAAACAGTGCCCCACTAAATTCAAAGTGACGGTGGGGTTGAAAGACGAGAGTGCCTACCTCCGAGCCGAGAGTGCCCGCCCTTTCTGTCAAGTAGGCTACTTTTTCCGGAACGCAGTCCGGAATAAGCGTTCCTGTGTATATAGATATCTTCGATGCTGTCATTTCGAAATGTCCGCTTCAACCCCTCTTTCACCTCCCAAAAAGCCAAGTTGGCTTGACGAGCGCAGATGAGGAGCAATAAAACCAAGAATCTCTTTCTTTTCCAAATACTTTATTAAGTTAAGGGGCAAAGAGAAGCGCTTTCGCTACTGAGAAAGCGAATGGTCAGCGCGAGGGTTCGACGACTTAGCCGAGCGTTAGCGAAGCGTCATTCTCATAGCGAGGCGCTTCGAGTTAGCGAAGCGCTGTAGTAGCGTCGGAGACTATGTGCTATAATGCTGAACTAAGGACGTTCCGCCTTATCTATAGAAGCAGTCAACTGAGTTCTGAACGAATGGGATCCTTGGTGGGTAATGGCTCAATCAATCTATAGATGGAAAGCCTTATGATGGGAAACTACCACGTTAGGTTTGGAGAGAGATGGGACCTGTTATAGTTTAGGGGGAGCAGATGCAAGCTTTTTCTTTCCATAGCCGGCCAAATGACTACCGGATCATCGGTCTACTCTACCTCAATTCACCATTTCGAACTTTATACAGAAGGTTTTTCCGTACCAGCTCCTTCTACCTATACCGCAGTTGAAGCACCTAAAGGTGAATTTGGTGTCTTTCTTGTCAGTAATGGGAGTAATCGTCCCTACCGTTGTAAAATAAGAGCACCTGGCTTTGCCCATTCACAAGGACTCGATTCTATGTCCAAACATCACATGCCAGCAGATGTAGTCACCATCATAGGTACTCAAGATATTGTGTTTGGAGAGGTAGATAGATAGGACGTAGTCTTGCTCGATCAGGACCCTAGCTTTATTGCGAGCCAAAACAGCAGCGCTATTCTGTTCTACAGGTAGTATTCAATTTCCCCTTCCTCCACCACTTTACTAGTCTCGGCAGGCTGTTCTTCCTCTACGGAATTCCGGGTTCAATTTCATTCTACAAGGGGACTTTTTCCTTACTACTTCTAGAGAGTAAGTAGATGGTGACAGTGCTTGGAATCAGTGGCTCTTGTCCGAGTTCCCTTCTCTCTTTCTTGCGGCACTGGGTTCTTTTTCGATAGAAGATCGTTGAGTTCTTAAAGATTAGATCAAAAGTTCTTATTTTTATTGGTTTCATTGAAATAGATCCTCCTAAGCAACCTGTGGTAACCTCCAATCCGCGAAGGAAGAAAGTAGTATAGGTGGAAAAAAAGGCAGACTTTCCTTCTTTCTTCTACAGCTTAAGGTTCCCAAAATTCGCAGATTGCCTGCCCTGCCAAAACTCGAAAAACGTGATGTCTGGATGCGCAATTGCTCTTATTGGTTGTTTGTCAAATTAATATTTGATTTAGTGATTTTTCTTTTTTATGTTAATGTTCTGACTTTTTGAATGTGTTCCCTGGTTTGGTTTTTGGAGCATGCCCGAATAATAATAATTTAGATAGATGAAACGTGGAATACCTAGATATTACAACAGGCAACTGAAATAGAGAATGCATAAACTAACAGCTAGTAGGCACCTTGAAAGCTGCTCAGCTAATTCCCGGTGCTCTTAACTTTATGGTGCTGAGAGTATGAATTCTGGAGGTTGTAAGGATTCTTACTTATAAAAGTCTATTCCCGTTTCTGAGGACAATGCTGATGATGGTGGAAACAATGATGATAATGGTGATGGTTATACTGAGTCTGGTTAAGATGGAGGTGATACCGGTGATGGTAATGGTGAAGATGCAGGTATAGGTACCGAGGCTCTGGTAACAGTGGACTTTCTGGTGGGGGGGGACACCCAGGATAAATTAGACGCACCTGGTAGGAAGAGGTTTATACGTAATATACGTAATAAGTATAGAAGCAAGGGATGGGGAGTTTTTGAAGTTTGAGAGATAGTGAGGAAGAATCCAAGGAACGATCGAATTCAGTGATGGATGGGAATCGTGACACTTCATCGGTACATTCTTATCTACCTCTCCGGAATGAAAACTCTACTGCTAATGGATTTCTAAAAAGTCGAGCGAATAGCTGCCCAATCAAAGTCTTCTCTCTGACTTATCGAGTTTGAGGAAGGATGGGGATTGAGTACGGATAGGGTAGTAGTTACCATCCAGCCTGTGTCAGTTTACCGCCATCCAGAAGCTGTAATTGCTTAGCCAATTGCATAAGCATCCGGAGTTGCACCAGTTAGATAGGATAAAATGGAATAGGAAACAGGAGTCTTTCCTGCCTGGCCTCTGTCTTCGAGCAAGTTCGAGTTATCGTTGGAGTACTTGGAGTACTAAGCGATTTAAGTATGGGAAGTTTACTATCGGTTCTTTCATATGCTAACTTTGCCAATGCCCTTCCTTAGCAACTACGGGGTCTTCGGCATAAGGGGAGTGCATTCATGTGATATGATATTGGTCTAGTTTAGGCTGCTTTTAGTTTTATTTCTCTCTGTTCATTGATTCATTGGCTATCAGAGATAAAAGGAATCCAGGACAGTCATCAGTCACACAACCTCTTCTTGTAATGCCTCTGGAATTGCAGCTTACTCCCCTTCTTGAGTAGACTAGAAGGAAGAGTTTTGGGCTTAAGGCATAATTGCTCTATTGCGGCTACCCTTGCTATGTCATCCGATGCTGTTCACAAAGCGGCTCTTACTATAGACCCGGCTATCTCCGAGTTGAAATCGAACCCAGCCCCAGGTTTCCGTCCATCAATCCAGAGCTCAAGACAACCGCGATACAACAATCGCTCAAATAGCCACCTTAGACGGACACAGCCATTAGAAGAAGAAACTTCAACTCGATGGAGTACCCTAAACCTGAGATCCTCGACAAAGAAAGTCTCGATTCGAGGAACGGAATACAGGTCCATGATAGAACACAGACCGGTAAGAGAAAAGAAAGTAAGCATAGTCTTCATTGAACCGGAAGAACAATTCGATTTTCCGTCAACAAAGTAACGCTGTGCAAACTCATCTGATCCCAGTTTGGGACTTCTTCTTCATGTCACGCGCCGGTTCGATTCCGGCTCGCAACAAAAGTAGATCGTTTCAAGCTAGATTTGGTAAGTAGATTTTACCGCGAATCAGATCACTGTGTTCATATTGTCAAAAGACTTTTCTTCTATTCTGACTATTTGATGAAACTATCTCAGGTCTTGGCTCTATCTCTATATCCGGTCTTGCTTGGGAGTCAAGTAAGGGCATGGCCTTGTTAATTTTATGTAAATTTAGTGAGTGATTATTCAAGTGTTCAATTACAACCATGAAATCATCCTGAATTATATCCCAGCAAAGTAAATAAAAGGAGAGAGGGGATCGCCGTTCCTGGTCGGGATCCTCCTATCATGCGAGACATGAATCAAGCCGAGTTTGGACGCCTGACTCAGCCCCACACCAGCCCTCCTTCACAACCGATTAAGTCAGAGCGGAAAGAGAAGGGGGATTCAGCTTACCAGCCAGGGAGGTGAGCCTTTTGAAACGATTTCCATCCTCCAAGGAGAGAGAGGAAGAAGATGACTGATCTTTATTATTTGTCAAAATGTAAGTTAATTACATCTCTTGTGTGTGATACAAAGATATATATATCACGGGTTTCCTAGACTAAGAGTCTTCAGAGTTCATGCGCTGGAGCTGTTTGTTCTGTTTGTTATTGGTACTGTAGCTAACGTCTCCAGTTATGTATGTATTTGAGGTGTCCAGTGTAGAGTGATCCTGACAGCCCCCTCAAGTGAAACAGGGGAAACTGTGAGCTTGTCCCGTATAAAATTGAAGCGAGAAGCTGCTAAGCTCTTTGTGAAGATATCTTCAATTTGTTGGCTGGAGGTTGTTTTTCGTACAAGAAGCTGTCGATTGGAGACTTTTTCACAAACAAAATGAAAATCCAATTCTACATGTTTAGTTCGAGCGTGAAAAACTAGATTTGCTGCTAAGTAGGTAGCGCCGAGGTTATCACACCAGATTGTAGGAGGGGAAGACGAAGTACAGCCTAGTTCAGAGAGTAACGATTGAATCCAGGTTAATTCAGCAGCAGCTAGAGCAATACTCCGATATTGATTTGATTCTCCGCTACCCACCAAGGTAGAAGACTGCTTGATCCGCAAAACAAAAGAAGTATGCTTTATTTATTTGCTTATAGAACAAAAGTATGGGCGTCAGATCGCCGCTATCTCTTCCTTCTAGTCTAGTCAAGGACAACAGCACGTACTTACGTATATGCGTTTTTTTGGTCATATCCCTCACCTCATATCAGTCTTTTTCGCCACATCGCGTATAAAGGGAATCGAACCCAACTCTTCCTTCCACGAACCTCCCACGAATGGTCCTCCCTTAACTCAATGAACTATGAGAATTCCTTTGCCTAGTTTTTTTCTTTTCAGTTCTCATAAGTCCTTGATATACTAGCAGAAACTCAATACTTGACCGACTGCGTCACAGTGCTCAGATAAAGTGGCAGTGGTGGAAAGCGAGCGGAAACGTCAGTGTTTTCTGTGCGTTACGATAGTAGTGGTGAAAGAAAATCCAATTCAAATATCTCAACGTAAAAGGAAAATCGTTTCACTTTGAAAGGAAAGACTCCAGCTAGCTATATGAGATCGAACTTCTTCCATCACTCTATCTACTATATTCATTGCACCATGATTGAAGGCCTATGCATCTTCTTTCAGGTATTTATTATTGGTTGAAGGCTCGCCATCACTGAACATACGAACAATCAACCTTTCGTCATTACTCCTTCGTATCTCTCTTTTCTGTTCGCCGGAAGGGAAGAAGGCGCACCTCCACTAAAGCTGCTTTATCATAGTTCCTTCTCTCACCCGTAGTTCCGTCTTTTTGGTGGATCTTGCTAGTTACTCTCTTGAAGGTGAAACTAGGCCTACTACGGAAGGACTTAGTTCGCTAGGGCGATCAGTGAAACTTGGTAGGTATGGGCCGGGACCCCCCTGGAGGCTTTTTCTAAAGCTGCCTCCACGTAAGGTACCGGCTTGGCTTGATACACAGCAATTAACAACAGGTATGGTTTGGATAGAGGGAGTAGCGATAGCGATTCCTTTGGAACTCAATCTCATTTATAAAACTTATCTATATATTTAAGCAACAGATTTAGCAAAGCACTTTAGAATCTGATGCGCTAGCCGCCCAGCGAGAAAGGCCCTCTTTGTTGCGGCTGTCCTATCCCTTCTGAAAGGTTCTACAAAGCTGGATGATTTTTAGTGCGGGGAAGTCATCAGTGGAAAGAGAGTGGTGACGGGGGATAGAACAGGAGTCTGAGTCTTCCAGTTGATACGAGCTAAAAATCCGGAATCTATGAATCAATTGGGAGTGGGAGGAAGGACATCAAGCAAGAACTCTATCACGAAGGGTGAGGAATGAACGGACTTGGCCAAATGAAGATATAAGCAAATAGCCGCGCACTCCACAAAAACATCCTTGATCCTTTCCTTTCGTACAAACAGAGGAAGCTTGGATCAACGAAAACCTAGAGGGAAAAAAAGGAGCCCTTACTCATCTTAAACAAAAGGCTTAGCGCCCTCAACTTACCAATTTTACTATAGGCTGGCTCTTGGTGGAAAGGTGCAATTTATGATTCTTTTCTTGGAGCTGCAGATGTAAAGAAGAATTGAATGCCGGCTATTCTATTGCTTGATCTTTTCCCTAGTCTCTAGGCTGGCTGGCCGTAAACAACCAACTACTGCATAAAGAACAGAACAGAAGGATAGGGCTGAAACGTTGCTAGAAATGCGGAAAGCAATCGATTGAATCCAACGTGAGTCAACAGCGGGGTCTATTAGCGCGTTACCGAGGGTGGTATCAAAGGCATAAAAGGGTTCGAAAGTCACAAGCCACGGCGCTAACACGCATCCATTTTTTTGCTTGATGCTGACCAATTGGTCATGAACATCGTAAGGCGTTGCTCTTCGCGAATCCCTGCCGTAGTATCAGCTACCCCTACTCGCTTAAAGCCCTTTACCGAAGAAGTTCTACTTTCCCTTCGACATCTTGTAAGTCACTGCCTCCTTACCCAGCGAGTGAATGAACGAGCCAATAAACTGGTGATCGGTCCATTTACTATTTATTATAGTCTATGACGGAAGATCGTCGTCTCTTTGCACATGAGATGCGTACTTTGTGGTTGGCCAGGATAAGCAAAGCCTACATCATCTAGGACTTGCCATTGAAAATAAACCTTTCTATTCGGTCATCAACAGCTCGGGTCCATTTAGCTTCGGTAACCAAATAGAAACTGATAGAGTTCTCCGCGAAGGCTCACTGAATTCAGGTAAATCAATTCTGATTTGATCACTCGATCCATGGCACCCAGCATCTAGCACTACACGTAGATCGGAAAAGACGCTGTTTTCTTTTTCTCATCACTTCAAGGGGCTAGGCTACATGAACCATTGCTACTTTTACTCCTTAAAGACGTATTGAAAGCAGCACATCCATCAAAGAATATAATAGACCACTAGCAAGAGTGTTAAAGACCTACGTCCGAACAAGGAGATCGCCCGAAAGATTTAGATAATCTAGGCAACTCCCAATGACTTACAGAGCTTAGAGCTTACCTTAGCACTCGCTTAAAATGAGGAATGGAAGCTCGCCTGAACCGACATGGTGGGTAACTGGCCTTCAGACTGCAATTGGATCGGCTTAAGAATCTAAATTAGAACATTGATTATAGAGAAGGAAGGGGGAACCCCACCCAATATGCGTAATCCAAAGGATAAATCTCTCACATGGAAACAGCAACCATCGACTAAATAGAAGTTTTTCAATCTTCTTCCTTCTATGCTTAGAGTAAGTGGAAATGACCTCCTTGATCAGCAAGTAAGCGAGCGGTAGTTCAGTCTCCGACAAGTGAGGCCGAACTAGCCCCTGGATCAGCTCTCATAGTGGGGGAATCTGAGTCAAGTTAGGCGCAAAAGAGGGGGTTGACATCATTCGTCGTGATTGGATCAATCAGACTCCCCCACAGGAAATGCCAAGGGGCGCCCTTTCTCATTATCATCTACCGCCCATTTCTTCATCATCTGCTGCTGCCTTAAGTGCGTAAAGTAGGCTCAGCTTCTTTGGTTTCTAAATATCTTATCTTGTAGTAGCCGAAGGTAGTCCAGTCCGCTTGTTAGATTGAATTGAATCTTATATAACCTACGTAGCTAAAGAGAAAATCATAATAGTCTAAGTGGACCTCTCAAAGGTATAAATAAGTATACATTAGTCTTACTGGTTCGGTCTTTTTCTTTTTTTGTTATGATGCCCACATTTCATACTTCTCAATTCTTATTTATTCAAGGGTTCGTATGTACTGAGTGACTCTAGGTCTATGCAGATGCAGCTTCAAGAGAGCTTTATTCGGCCTTTGTATGACCGTCTTCCCTTCCTGTCTATCTCCTTCGGTCAGGTAGTTCTGCTTCCGATGCCGGAGGAGCTGGGTGGGATAGAAGGGTAGTTTCTGAGTTCGAGATGTCTGAGCTTGGAGGTTCCGCTTCTCTAATGTGATAATAAAGCAACAAGCAACGTCGCTCCCGCGCGCTCATCCCTTGCTTGTTCTTGAGCGCTAGTCATTCATCCCTAGCTGGGTTCTTGGGATATCTTGATTCTCTTTATGATGATGTAAGGGTCGGCAACAATGAATAAGGAATAGATCGGAAGTTCGCGCCAATCGATCTTCTGTAGAAGTAGGAGGTAGCGCGAATCCCCTCTTTCTTCGTTTAGAAGAGTGCTGGACCTCCACAACGTCAAACCATAGAACACAGCTCCTTTCGGTCGAACCCTAGGAAAGACGACTTTACCTTTTTCGTAGATAGTCTGAGTTCGAGCTACTGTAGTCTCCCCCGTTGACCTTCTTTTTTAGATAGAATCCTCAATGAGTGGAAAGGACTCCCAGACTAGCTCCGCAGTACGAGCCCCATACGGAGCCGCGCCCTTGTGATATGATAAGAAGAAAAGGGGCCAGGCCGCCCTCTTTTCTTTTCCGCACCAAGCCTTCTCTTCTTGTCAAATCGGGTGTATAGCTCAGTTGGTAGAGCATTGGGCTTTTAACCTAATGGTCGCAGGTTCAAGTCCTGCTATACCCAAAAAAAACCACTCTTGTATTCGTAAGGATGCATAGTAGCCTTCAAAGAGGATTTGGTTGGACCTACCTACACAAATATTAGTAGCAAGTGCAGTGATCCAAAATATATGAATTAAGCATATGATCAACAATCTAGGCCCGATTAAAAAGTGCATGATTCTAAATTACTTCCCACAAGCAGTAGCAAACGGGCCTAGTGCAGTGTAGCAAGCACAATTATTACACATCAAAGCACACAAGTTTAAAGACAAGTTCAAGCCACAGCAAACGATTCAAACTAAGTAGAAGATAGATACCCATAGCCTCCCCCTATCTCTAATCTCACTCTCCCCAAACCTGCTAACTCTCCCCCGCATCAAGCGCCAAAAGGGTTCCTACTGCTCATCCTCAAGGTCTTCGCGGCTAGCGAAATCGGAGTGGGGTGGAGGTTGCCAACGAGTGCCTTGATCTACCGGTTGAGGAGATGGAGCCTTAGGTGGAATCCTTGATTTGAACATGGATTTTAAGAAGTTCTTGAGACCTTTCTTAGGAGCAGGGTTGGCATGAAATGATGGATTAGGAAGATTACGCCAATTTGAGGCCTCCACTGATTCCCCTTGAGCAGATCGAAAAATAGCATCACCCAACACATTGACGGTGTTCGACAGCTCATGGATACTTTGTTGTTGGGCATCATACCTCTCTTGATACTCTTCCTCTTGAGCCATCAGACTTTCTTGGAGGTTGTTTTGCCAGTGGAAAGCATCCAAGTTGTTTGTACGCACTTTGAGCCTCGGAGAAGAAAGAGAATTCTTGAGTCTATCTTGAGAATCACGAAGCTCTTTAACCATATCATAAGTGCGTTGCTCGTGAGAATACACATGCCCAAAATGTGTGTTGACATTTGTTCTAGAGGCATTGTTCCAAGAAGTATAGTCTTCATGTCCTTTGGCTTGAGTGTCAACAAACGAGTTGAAGCTTGAATAGAAATCTTGCTGCTGCCTCAAGAAGTCATCCCAGCCCGGAAATGCAAAGGTTGAAGGTGGAACTTGGGGCTGAGATGAAGAGCCTCCTGCCTCACTGTCGTGTGTGCCTCTAGGGAAAGGTGCATCACCACCGGCAGGATATCCAGTCCCAAACACATGAGGATCATTTCCTTGTTGTTCTAATTGCTCAAGCTCCATCTGCATGTCACTCGGCACCTCTCGGGGGCTTGGACTGATGCCACGGCGTGTTTCCCCTCTTGACACCTTTAGTTTTGCATATCGTTTGTCCTTGTTTGGGTTAGGCATCTTATATGCTTGCTTTTAAGGACTCTCGAAACAAAGTGGCATAGATAGGGGGTGTGCAAATTGCTCCGTTGTCATCTCCGTGCTTGAGAATCTCGCCAATATAAGGAGCAAAGGGCAGTGTCCGCTTTTCAACATCACTCCCAATGAACTCTTCCATCTCCCCAATCAGAAAATCAACAACATTGATCGGTTTCTTGCTCAAAATGAGGTGTAGTAGCCAAGCTAGGATGGGGATGACCTTTTCCTTGTATCCACTGCGAGGAAATAGATTGTGTCGAAGAAGGTTATCTAAGATCTTTGCCTCTCTGCTCAGAAACCTCGAGTAGATTGGAGTGAAACCGGGTTCATTTGGATCATCATATAGATGCCCAATTATGTTCATATCGGGCATCACTCCCTGCTTCCATCTATTCGCCGGAAAAACAAACACGGTTGTGAATCTTCTCTCCGGTGTATCTCATGCCGAGTGCTCTAGCAATATTGTGACAAGATATCCGATGCACATTCTTGTTTAGAGAAAAGGCAATGAACGAACGGTTATCCGGAATCCATAGTGTAGAGTAAAACTCCATGATCACAGATTCATTCCATTTGAGTCCATAAGTTCCAAGCAATCTTACCAATCCAGGTGTTGCATTGAAACCATCCTTGAATAGAGTGTCACCCAGATTTTCCTCAACCAAGTCCCAATCAATGCACCTATGCTCTCGGATAGGTTTTTGCTTCATGACATATGAGAGGTTGATTGCCCTTTGCACAGGAAGAAAGAAAGTATTGTCTTCGAACCCTGAATTTATATCAAACCCCTGATTAAAGAAATAGTTTCTCTCAAAGTTTTCTTCCTGTGAGCGGGGTCAAGATCATCGACATCGTGAAGATTCTAGTTGAAATCCTCTTCATCATATTCAGGCATAGGTTCTTCTCCAATATCCTCACCTTGCTCTTCTGACTCAGACTCTTCTTCAATTTCATAGTCTTCATCGTCTGAGTCCTGGTGGCGAGCATTCTTACTTCTCCTAGAGACTCTAGGTACCACCTCTTCCTCATTGTCATCATCGTGATCCGAATCTGATTCAAATTCTCTAGGGGGAGGATTCTTGCTCCTTCTAGGAACACTAGGGCCTGATGATCCTCCAGGGATCGTTATACCTGAGCCCCTGCCCCTAACTGCTCTTTCACTGGACTGAGAAGGTGAAGTGCCCCGTTTTCTGCTTATTCCACTGAAAAGGCAGGCTTTCTAATAAGAAAATCTTCACCCTTCCTATTCGGGGATGAAGAGCTCCGTATAATGATCACAGAAAAGGGCTGTGATTGGCTTCAGCAACACCGGAGCCGCTCCTTTGAGAGCAAGCATACGCGTACCTACCTATACGTCAAGTAAGGAAAAGACAAGGCTTGAATCAACTGCACTTCACATGAAAAGATGGCATTTAGCCCAGTGCTCAGTCAATAGCTGCATTTCCAAGTCTTTACCAAAGTCGTCTTGCCGAAAAGGCTTCTGGCCTGGCGGGAAGAAGTCCTTAAATTAAAAGTCTCTGCTCCTCAGAAAACGCGTATAATGAATGGTCTCGTTGGCCTTTCGTCGATGGGACAAAGCCGGTGGTTAGGCAGACGCCCCATTGTTCGTGGTGTTGCAATGAATCCAGTGGATCATCCTCATGGAGGAGGTGAGGGGCGCACGAAAGGAGGTAGACCTTCGGTGTCACCTTGGGGGAAGCCCACCAAAGCAGGATTTCGGGCAGTAGTGGGGGTGGGGAAACGCAGAATTTAGTTCATGCCACGACGATCTATATGGAAGGGAAGTTTTGTTGATGCTTTCCTGTTTAGAATAAAGAAGAACAGAGAAAGTCCGATGAGCAGGAAAATTTGGTCACGTAGATCTTCTATTTCGCCGGAATTCGTTGATTGCTCCGTACTCATTTACAATGGAAAAACTCCTGTTCGTTGTAAGATCACTGAAGGAAAGGTTGGTCATAAATTTGGAGAGTTTGCTTTTACACGGAGACGAAGACCCTATCAAACAAATAGAGGAAAGGGCAGAAAGGGGAAAAAGTAAAGTCTAAGCGACATATGGCACGAAAAGGAAATCCAATTTCGGTAATCCGAATCCCATATAGGTCTTTTCTTCATACTCGACCAGCCCTAGGTTGGGGATAATGATTTTTGCAAATCTTGTTGGGGGATGCTTCGCTCCGAGTCCGACTGGGACGGAATGGGGGACCCAGGCCCTTCAATGCCTCCCTCCGGATCCACTAACTCGGAAGAGCTATTCAAAGGTTTTCTGGCTGACTGTGAGGACACCTCTGCATCCCGGGAGCAGACCGCCCCCCCGGAAGCTGTGGTCAGTCAAGAGCGGCATCCGAATCCCGCTCCAATCCCTCCTGCGCAGGTTCCCGCTCCAATGCCTGGAGCGGCAGCGGAAGCAGAACAGAACCCCCCTTCTTTTGATTGGGAGGGACGACCTCTCTCTCTTTGAGAGGAAAGTTCTCTACAAAAGGCCCGCGCCTGTCACGCCCAGATTCTGGACACATTGCGTGATATTACTCTGCAGAATGGGGAGGAGCTCCGTGAAGAAAGAAGACTATCGCACCATGCTTGATTTCATGTTGAGCCGACTCCAGTCCGACGTCAATCCCCGGGCGCTGAAGGAGCTCCTGAACAGACTCCAAAACGGTCGGGCACGATCTCAAACTTCTAGGGCGGCAAGGAGATTCCTCGACGAGGACTAGTGAGGCTATAGTACTGACTATGCATAGGACTACAAAGGTGAAAAGACAGGATGTATTCCGACGAAATGCCTTGGATGTGATCGGCAAGAGAAAGATGGAATTCCTTTGTTTGGTATAAGGAAGGAAATCAAACGCGTTGTTTGAGAAGGAAAAAGGGTAACTTAACTAGATAAAAAAGAAAAATAGGCTCTCCCTGGACTCTACGCAGGACTTCTTTCTAAGCCTCACATAATTATAATTTCTCTGACATTCCATGTTTCCGAAACGGATCCTATAAAATATTTCACTTTTTCTATGATCATCTCTATTTTAGGTATTCGGGGAATCCTCCTTAATAGACGAAATATTCTTATTATGTCAATGCCAATTGAATCAATGTTATTAGCTGTCAATTTGAACTTTTTGGTATTTTCCGTTTCTTTGGATGATATGATGGGTCAATCATTTGCTTCATTAGTTCCAACAGTGGCAGCCGCGGAATCTGCTATTGGATTAGCCATTTTCGTTATTACTTTTCGAGTCCGAGGGACTATTGCTGTCGAATCTATAAATTGCATTCAAGGTTAAACATAACTACAGCAGGAGAGTTACCAAATCAAAAGTTCTGTTCCCCTTTCGTGTCTGGTGTTTCTTCCATCAATCATCCGGATTTACGCCGTATATCAACAGATCAAGAATTTCGCTATTTCGATTTTGCTAGTTCGTGTTCGAATGTTCTTGTTTTTCGTTGGCAAAACCAACGCCAACCAACAAAAATCCAAGTCTCTCCAATACAATAGAAGGAGAGCGGAACTTCCAAAGATAGTGAATTCCCATGGAGAGGAGCCCGCGCCATGTACGTGATTTCGATCAGTTCTCGTACGAATCTCATTTCTCAGAGGAACGACAAACGGAACGCCGTATCTTTCAATTTGATGAATCCTCCCTGAATTCCACCAATACTTCCGTTCGGACAATCACAACTTCTGCTGGAACGATGACGGAAGGATCCGATACAACGAATGCTTCTAATGGTCTTCCGATTCCGAGGGATTCCACTGGGATTTATGAGGACCTCCCGGGTCTGAACCCCACCGATGAAAGGGTAGTTGAGTATCAAGCTGCTATCCGGGAGGAGATGGGTAGATTAATGATTAACAGGGATCCAAACGATAACGATGTTATGGCTGCCGCGGAACGTATCCATGGCGAAAGTAATAATATCGAATTTCTTCGGGGGCAGCTGTTCGATTTAAAAACTTATGGAATTAGAAGTGAAGCTTTCCAAATAGGAGTTCCGAATGACGCGGGTCTTCCTGGAGGAGGAAACCCAGCGGGGAGCTCAGGAGGAGGGAACCCAGCGGGGAGCTCAGGGGGAGTCGACCTAGCAAATGGGGATTCCGCTGCAGGTTTAGCTGCTCCGAGCCCGCTTGATCAATTTAGCATTCACCCAATAATGGATCTTCATATGGGCAACTATTATTTCTCATTCACAAATCCTTCCTTGTCTCTGTTGCTCACTCTCGGTTTGGTCCTACTTCTTATTTTTGTTGTTACGAAAAAGGGAGGGGGAAAGTCAGTGCCAAATGCATGGCAATCCTTGGTAGAGCTTATTTATGATTTCGTGCTGAACCTGGTAAACGAACAAATAGGTGGTCATTCCGGAAATGTTAAACAAAAGTTTTTCCCTCGCGTCTCGGTCACTTTTACTTTTTCGTTATTTCGTAATCCCCAGGGTATGATACCCTTTAGCTTCACAGTGACAAGTCATTTTCTCATTACTTTGGCTCTTTCATTTTCCATTTTGATAGGCATTACGATCGTTGGATTTCAAAGACATGGGCTTCATTTTTTTAGCTTCTTATTACCCGCGGGAGTCCCACTGCCATTAGCACCTTTTTTAGTACTCCTTGAGCTAATCTCTCATTGTTTTCGTGCATTAAGCTCAGGAATACGTTTATTTGCTAATATGATGGCCGGTCATAGTTCAGTAAAGATTTTAAGTGGGTTTGCTTGGACTATGCTATTTCTGAATAATATTTTCTATTTCATAGGAGATCTTGGTCCCTTATTTATAGTTCTAGCATTAACCGGTCTGGAATTAGGTGTAGCTATATCACAAGCTCATGTTTCTACGATCTCAATTTGTATTTACTTGAATGATGCTACAAATCCCCATCAAAATGAGTAATTTCATAATTGAATAAAAACGATACTAGAAGATTTAGGGGGCTACAGCTACGCTTTTGCAGCACTGAACATGGTTCCGGTCAAGACATTGTGTTTGGAGAGGTGTAGATAGATAGGACGTAGTCTTGCTCGAGAAGGACCCTGAAGCAACAAGCAAGGGCTTTCGCTTCCCGCGCGAAAGAAAGCAAAATGTACGGATTGAGATAATAACGGACTTGAACCGTATGTAGCTAACATCCGTTTTGTCCTCGCGTGGTTGAAGGAGATGCTGCTGCTGGATGGAATGCTTCCGTTCCGGGGCGCCATGATCCTTCTATCAGGAATAATCGAGGGCACTGACTGACTGCATCAATCATCGCTCAGTGAGCTATTAATTGCCTTGCCGCCAATAGGCATGCAAGGCGGCTAATAAAAGCGCCAGGTAGACGCGCGGAGATGCATTTTGAGTACTGGTGGTACTGGACAAGCTCTAGGGGAATAATCTCTTTCTTATTTATTTCTTATTTATTTCCCATGACGACTAGGAACGGACCGAGAATGATAAAATACTTTTTGATTATATTTGCAGGCGGCTTAGCAATAGCCGCAGCGACTCTCTTTTTTGGAGGGTTGACTCAAACTCAAGTAAGTCCATTATTTTTTTCTTTTACGGGGATGGAAGGGCTGCTTTCAGAGTGCGCTTTAGCACTCGCCCAATGGGTAGTTTTACTATTCCAGCTCCTCTGGGAGCAATTTTTGGGGGACCGCAGCGAGCCCTTGTCCATGAGGGCAGAGCAGGCTAAATCCTGTTCGTCGGGTTTGACCGACCCGGTGGTGGGGCCCACCATCCACAAAATGGATGCCGACGATTGGGCCGGCCTATCCCCCATCCAAAGCCTGCCCCCGGTGAACTCCCCGGAAGGGCGGACCCCAACTCCACCTACGGCTTCCCACCTTCCGATGGAGCCATTGGAGCTACAGGGACCACCTGTCCTTCGCAGCTTGGACGATTTGATTTTAGTCCCCTGGAGCCCGGAGGAGGGCGCCTGCTCGACCCAGTTGGGTACTAATCAGCTGCCGGCCCCATACCTGCCGGATCAAATGATGGAAACAGTGGACGGCCTACCGTTTCAGCTATCAGCGGTAGGCCGTGACGTTCACTCAGTGGCGGAAATTACTACCGGTCGACTACCCCTGCTACAAGGGGAGGCAGGCCCTTGTAGTTCGTCCACACTCTTAAATCCAACCGTAGAGACATCATTTCCTTCCCCACCCACACTTGAAATGGATCTCGTCAAAATAAAAGAGAACTTAAGCAAATCTTACGAAGGTAAACTAAACGGGGAAGAAATACTTTTAGTAGCCAAAAAAACTTTGGAATTAAAGACGGAAATACTTCGTAAACTGGCGATTTTTGCAGGGAAGCACAATGGCCCCTTCCTTTTTCATACAACAGGTGCTGATGATATTCTCACCAACCTTGAAAGGGCTGAGTATAAAACGAGTTATTTAGAACAAATAAGCAAAAGCTTAGGTCGGAAGGGCACAGAGAGTGCTTATTATAAGGCATTTTTGAAAAGACGCTTGGAAAGGTTTCCAAATGCTTGGATACCGCATTTAGAAATTGGAACTTTACCCCCGGAGTTAATTAGTCCAAAACTACTCCACATAACTAGTTCATTTATAATGAAGGATGATTTGGAAGAGGCGGATAATCAAGACAAGCTCAATTACTTGAAATCGAGGATGGAAGGGGAAGGGGAATACTAAATTTCTTAAGATGGTTTGTAGGTTTTTCATAGCAAATAGAGATACCGAGGCCCTCTCCACAACCTAGTAGTTGATGGGTATGGGGAGGGGAAAGAAGAGTGGGTATGAGGGCTTCTTTCAAGGTGCGTACAAAAGATCTACTCCTGCTTTTTATCGTTAAAACGAGGGTCGCCATGTTCTATCAGATAGATATCATCTTAGATATGTTATTATTCTAGGATTTCATAGTTTTCTAGCTTCTTAGCTAGCTACAGCTTTTTATCCCTGTATTCTATTCACTTGATCTTTATCCCTCCCTCTTCGACCCTTGGAATGATTCCAAAGGAGGATAGGTGGGGGTGAGATGAGTAGGAATATCTCTACTCTAGCGCTCACTACGTTCTCTAGCGTTATTATTGGCTTAGGCTCGCTCGTAATCGTATTAACGTACGAACCATATCTTCGGTAGCAGTTGGAATAGTTTGAATTGATTTCGCCCTGGTCTAGGGGGGTGCGCCTGGAAGTATATGAAAAACAGTTCCTTTGTTGGAAACCGCCCCGTCTTCGCTCTAGCTCCTCCGAAAAGGGATAAGGTCTAGGAATAGGGATATCATTTCAATAGCGTAGGAAGCATATTCCCTGATCTTTTGATCGATTTGAACGATAAGCTGCCTACCTCCAATAGGAATACGAGGTGCAGCTAAATCTCTTCACGGAAGACCCGAATGGCCCTAGTGCTTAACCCGAAGCTAGGCGCCCCTCGCACCAATGCATTGATTTGGCCTATATATGAAACTAACTTTTTAGCAATTGGTGACCCTTAGGGTAAATGCAATTTACTACTTTCGCATATATATAAATATAAGGTTCAATCCTGTCCTCGGACATTCGAACTAGCAGGATTTTTTTGTTCTTACTCATTGTCTACAGAACTGATCTTTCTCATCATAGGACATCTAGAGCATCAGAACCAAGTCATACCAACTTGAAAAGGAGGGATTCTTTTTACTGCACATAGGCGACGCAGCCATAGATGCTAAGCATTTCTTCTCCTATATGTCTACAAAATAGACAACTTCTACTTGATCAGATAGAAAGCACCCGCTTCCACAACCAGCTTGCACCAGATCATCCTATCAACTAGACACAAGGAAGATTCAGACTAGGAAGTTTCATTCTACTTCTCACATGTGCACCGGACGATTGTCATTCCTCTCTATCAATCTAGTAGAAAACTTGACTTCTTGCCTATTAGGACAGAAATAGCTGAATCAGTGAAATCAGTATTTCTAAGCCCTAGTTCAAACTGAATACAGAGAAGAAGATGAACAGAATCAGTCTTACAGTTCAGACTAGTAGAGTAGGTAACACCAAAAAGGAGTAACGTAGAGTTTGAGTAGCTAGCAAGGAGTTGAGTGAACAAAGCCTGTAGTAGAGTAGTGAAGGAGAACAGTGTCCTATGAGTTACAACCACCAGTAGATAGATAAGATTGCTTAAGTCACTCATAGGCATTGCTCCGGGTGAGTCGGGCTAGACATTCATTAAGCAAACCAAATAGTATATAGGGTTGGCAAAGATAGTGAGTAGGGCATTTGGAATTACAGCTGAGATGGATGGGATTCAAGTAGACTACTGAGCGAGTCGAGATATGCGCACTCTTTGAGAGTAGAGATTGCGACTCGGCTAAAGTAGACTCACAACAGAATAGCCCCGGCGTGTGCAAAGTCCCTGGTATTGTCAACAGAAAGAGAGGGGATGAATTGCGATAGTGATCTCGGTAGCAGAATCAGAACAGGTTTCAATCCAGGCCAATGGGGAAGAGCTAGCCTGGCCAATGGAAGCTGTAAAAAACGAGTCTCTTGTTCTTTCTTCATTTCAAGCACTTGCTGCCCGTAGCTTAACTTAAGATCGGATCAATTCCAGCGCCAGAGCATCTCTATCCCTCGTCGATCCAGTCGATTTCCAATTCAAAACTGCCAACTCACTATGTGGAAAAATACTACCAGCTCCGGCACTTAGGTTTTTTTGATTCGTAACATTTGTAGTTACTCATTGGCTCCAGAAGCCCTTTTATTGAGGCTGAATCTGCTGTTCCCACTCTTTTTAGGGTTTCGGGCCATGAATCTTAGGAAAAGACGTTTTCTTGCTTGAATGGACACGTTCCTGAAGCTTTGTAAGTATAAGTAGCCGCAGTCTCCGTCGCAGAAGCAGAAGAATCCGTTCTCGAGTCTCTAGCAGCAGCGTATTCATTATAGGGATCAGGGCCTGAAAGAAATGGTGCCGCTGTTTTCGATTAGTGAATGGTCCGACATTCTACAAAGCCAGAGTGCGAGGAATGCTTGTTGCGATGTGCGAGGAATAGGATCCATCCCGTCTTGTTGGGAGATCCGCCCCGGGTTTCGAATCTACGTATGATACTGGTAAAGAAAAACTCCTTTTCATTGATTTATGATAGTGCCGTACTCTAATGATGACGAACAGGCGATTCAGCGGAAATCTGAGGGGTTTGCGAGCATGGTTCAGATAGGAAGGTATGGGTCGGGTCTTCAGATAGGAAGCCCGTGGCCGTTTCATTACCATCTTATTCGATTTCCGCTAGTAGAGATGCTATGGGTTTTAAACCATTTATGGAAAGCAAATCCTGCCGTAGTCAAGTGAGCTTCCTTAAGACCTTGGCATTGCCGGGTTCCAGAAGTTTTAAGATAAGGTTGTCCCCGTTTCCGGGTCTCTTTCAAGGCCTCCGGTATGGAGTGAGAATACTGCTTGATGGGTTGTTCCGCTAATCTATATGAGTCAAGTGAGCTTGTACAGTAGAGAACCAATCTGGTGCACGTCAGCGCTTAGTCAGCTTAGATCAGCTTAGTCAGCGGTGAATTCTTCATGGAGATAAACAAGGCCATTCCTAAAGCGATATCGAGATTTCCACACCGCCAGCAACAACTTCCAAATGCCCGGGTTTTTCGTCGTCAACCCGAATTCCACGCGTGCCACAGGACGGCTAGCATTTCTCGCATCGCAACTTCTTCTAACTCTAACGCAGCTCCCGATCTTCTTCTAACACTGCACCCGATTCCAATCGGACATGGGCTTTAGCTGAGAATCAAAAGTCGGATTATTCCCCTAGTGGCTGCCAGTACGGATTTCGGAAGGAGGATGGTTTGGATCGTTCATTCTTAGAGCTTTGTCGTGAGGGATGTGACCTGACCCCACATCTGCTTCTCGGCACTTCTGACTGTAGTGTAGGCACTTAATTAAATAGAAAGGCACCCTGGCACTTGTTTGTTTATACGATTTATTGAGCTACTAGCGCTTAGGCTTTCGAGCAGAGCCGTTGCTTGTTGGAATATTCAAGTGCCGGTTCCGCTTTCACCACTAAAGTGAGAAAAGAATCGTTTTTAGGCCTTCGGAATCAAGGTGACTTTTTAGCTAGCCTTTTTTTTTAGCCTGAACGATAAAATGGAAAATAAGTATAGGTGCGTAATGGAAGATTCGGTGAAAACTAGTCGACCTTTCATCCAAAATAGAAGCAGAGGTCCATTTGCAGATCCTGTTGCGGAGGTAGAACCAGCTTCACTAAGCATAGACTGTCCCTTGATCTGAACTAAGTCCATCTCATCTGCCATTCATCATGCCGTGCCGTAGCACTGAAAATCGTATCGTTTAGGGACGCGTTCGCTTTGTGGGGTAGAGCTAAATAAGTAAGTCAGCACTGCAACTAGGAAATGTCCAAGAAGGAAGGGACAATGACTTTTGATAGGGCTGGCAGGGTTGATCGTAGTCAAAGTACTTAGCGATTCGATTCTGGAACGGGCGTGTCGAGTCAAGAAGAAGCTTGCGCGCTGCATGCCTGGCACATCGGCTCCTTTTCCTCCTTACACATGCTTGGATAGCATAGTCTAAGCTTTTCTACATGAATGTGCTAGAGATCAATCAAAGAAGCATAGTTGGCGATTAGTTGTAGCCAAGTCTAAGTAGAGTGCTCTAAGCGACAAAGCAATCGACATCTAGATAGATACCTAGGGCGCTAAGCTGTTGAGTTTGATTGGAGAAGGAAACAGAGATGCCTAACTAATAGAAGAGTGCCGGATTTCAGAAGCATGTAGGGTAGGCGCCGGCTTGCTTTCAAAGAGCCGCCAAGGCAGAGCTTTCAGTAGAGTGAGTCGAATTGGCAACTTAACTTGGAGTCAAATAAGCTCATATGCGAGAAAGAAGATGCAAGGCGGATCATCAAATCAAGAATTCGGGGTTGATACACCGAAATAGGCTTCTTCCACGCTAGATGCACAAGCAAGAAATGGAGATGGTTCATCATCTCAAGCTCCGTTGGCATGGTCGGAATGGGACAGCCAAGCAAAGCGCCGTAGTGATTTCTCTGCTATAGTGGAATTGGAATATTCAAGTTAAGTGGATCTGCCCAAAGCACTTTCCTTAGTTTCTTTCTATCTTAATAAATTCGTAATTCGTATAGTAGGAATTGAGCAATCAATCCCAAGAAACCATATCATGTGCCACCACAAAAATCGTATAGAAATCACTCCCACAAAGTCGTATAGAAAGGTGGTATGTCGTATATCAAGGAATTCCGTGATTACTGCAGTTCCATTCAATCATCAATAGCTCCAGGATTAGCTCCAGTGCCAAGCATTCATTCGTGCTTAGCTCCAGGATTGGATTACAGCTACAGCCGTGCCAGTCAAGGATTAGAGATAGTGCCAGTAGCACACTCCTAGAGACAGTTCCCATAGCATAGCAATCATTCCCATTCCGGACCGGAAGAGTTGACAATTGACAATGCGCGTTGCCTAGCAACAATCCTGTTTCCCAACCAGGGGGCAAGACTGTTAGCCACAGCTACTTGACTTGACCTACTGCTGAACGCATACTTGACTAGAGCACTTGAACTCGTGTTTCCAATCTGGATACGGATGGATACGAACTTGTTGTTCCAATCTGGACTAGAGCACTTGATATCACTGGACTTGACCTAAACGACCTACTTGAGCATCTGTTACCTTAGAATTTGTTTCCATGAAATCTATTCTATCTATGAAATTCGATCTATGAAATCCTGGAAATCCAATGAAATCCTTTTCCATCCATGCCAATATTGAGGCAAATGGTTGACTGCGAATCGAATGGGAGTTCTGTTCCTCTAAGTTGCCCGTGTTCAATCGCTCAATCAGTGAGGGCCCTGGCCCTGGCTGGATAAAAGCCCTGGATGCAATCTCTTTCTGCGCCATGCATGCCTGGATGCAATCTTTTCGATCCAAACAGAAGAGTGCGAATGCCAGTAGTGAAATGCAGTTCCCCAATCTGTAGTTGTAGTGCAGTTCCCGAAATCAATCACCCGCGCAATCTGTTCTGTTTCTAGATCCGGCTCAATTCTACGCATGAGGAAAAGCAAAGCCGTTTCGTATAGATGGAAAAGTGGAAAAGCGATTGCTGGCTGTTGGCAAATGTGAAGCTGTTGTCAAAGGATTATTCCGCGCAATCTCCGAAATCGCATCCGTCACGAATGAATCAAGTCCGCTCTGCACGAGTGAAAAATAACTAGCTGCACCATTAAACAATTACTTTTTACTTTTCATTCTTAGTAATGAATTGACTTCACTCTAGAAAGTAAGTCTAGCCTTGCCTACCGCCTTAGCCATTCTAAAAAAAGGTTCTATAAGGGCCTCTCCACAAGCAGAAAAAGACGAGTTCCAGTAGTCTCAGCTCCATTTCTGTTTCATCCAACGCAGCCAGCAAATGGTCCGCTCTCTCTTCTCTATCGAAGGTTGAGTCTTTGATGCATCGAACGTCACTAGCTGATAAAGGCTGTTCTCGAGTTGAAATGTAGGAAATCTTCTTCAGTTTAGAATAAGGCATGCTACATTGTCTAGATTTACTATTGAACTACGCACCGGCACTTTCAAGGCCCTCTTCAAATGCCATACCACTGTCTCCTATATACTATTAAAGTAAAAGTAAGTTGGGGTGCAGGCTTTTCTCCGTTTTAAGACCCTGACCCAGAAATATTTATACAGAGGGCTTTATCCCGGCGCTGTTTATCTAAATCGGATATGGCGGTGAAGATTCTCTTATCTTCTCACCCGAACGTAAATGGGCTTGGGTTTGGTTCCCTCCATCTTCCATATATATATATTCCCCTAAGTCTTTCTTTCAATCTTGAGAAAAGGCCTAACTCGCTATACTAGAGAAAGCTTTGTTTGGAGCGAAAGAAGTAACTGTCTCCCGTACTGCCTGTCTAGACTAGACGAAGAAGTTTCGATAGCCTCCCCAATCCGAGTTCATCAGGGTAGTACTACCTTCCAGTGCCATCTTCCTAAACCTATCTTCCTGAGCGGGATTTCTCCTAGCCTTCATTGCATTGACTGAAGTGGCTTACGCTCTCGCGACTGTTCGCTTACGATCTGATCCTTCTTTCTGGATTTCTTCTATCACGGATGGTACGACTTCCTACTCCTTTGCCTCTGCTTCGCTCCCAAGTGCTATTCCTTCAACCCTTGCTTCCTATCCTAGTGACGGGAAAAACCTATCATTCATAGACGGAAGTGAGCGAGCCAGGTCGGATAAGAATAGTCTTAACTCGACTCTCAGACAAGGAAGCTATGCCCCCTTCCTGATACCCATTAAGGGCATCACTCACTCTCCCAACCATCCGACTCAATACCCAAGGACTATCAGATGGCATGGTTAAAGCCCCAATAAGATCAACAGTAAGTAAGGTAGATCAAAAGGAGAGTTTATTTAAGCTTTTCAACATACCAGTAAATGGTGGAGTCTTTGTACAAGTAAGTATTTGAGAGAGGCAGGGTCTGTTTTCATTACAAAAGGCATCCCTACCAAATAAAGTATCCACTTCTGTACTGTACACTAGGGGAATCCAATAGAAGTAGTCCAAGCATCCTGGTAGTCAATCAATAGAATGAAACAGCAAACACAAGAAGGAAACTCTCCATACTCCTTAGTTCAATCGAATAGGTCAACTCACGAAAAGGCTATCTCAACTCCTCAATGCCAGAGATAGGAGGAATGCGATGCTGTGTCGAAGAAACGTCATAAAGTACTGTGTCCAGCGAGAGAAGTATGGTATGCTATTGCCCCTACTCGAATAGAAGTATTAAGGACAAGAAAAAGATAAGGAAGAAAGTAAGCAGTAATATTGCAGGTATTCTCTAATTGTTGGTAAAAGGTAAGCGTATACTTAAATTGAATTGATTGAGAAAGCAGACCGTTCAGAAGCAAGGTTAGGATACCGTCCAACTGAGGCGTAATGTATGGTTTATCACCGTAAGGTGGTACTCATATTCATTATATCCTCGAAAGGAGTCTTGAGGTTCGGAACCCTCAATACCCTTTTCCCATGTCAATGGGCGCCCCGCCGTGGTTGTCACAAGATGACAATCAACTGGTCGAGGCTTAAACATAAATGGCCAAGATAATACAATTGTAATATGAAATTATTCAATCTTCTTATCAAGGTCACTATGCTTAAGTGGCGGCGTGCTTTGGAAAGCACGCGGAGTTTGAGTGGGTACTTCACAAAGGTACTACTCATTCTCTACTCCCGATTGACTAAGGAGCACTGTATTGCTGTGTTCTTGTTCGCAAGACAGATTGTGATAATGGGTAGGAAGGGTGGGTGGTTGTATGTGTCCATATTTTGTAAGTATGGCGCTGCAGCACTCCAAACTGCCTATGCGGGTTCTTCCAAGCTCCCGCAACCATTTCCAATTTCTCTTAATAGACAGGGGTATCCCCGTATCATCCCGTCCTTTCATCGAAAGATGATTTTAGTCAAAGATGATAGGAGTGATGTTTTCGTAAGATTTTATATGTCTCTCTTCTCTTTGACAAAGGTTATACCTTTGGCTAAAGCTGTAAGTAGGACAGGTACTTTTGGATCTATCATTACTCCCTTAACTGAAGAAGGGGAAGCAAGAGTGGAAGAGGTTGTGAAATCTCTTCTTCGACCAAACTTTCCTATCCTCATTAAGCGGTATATGCCTTGGATCTCAAGCATCCCTTTATCTCAAGGAATGACTTGGGCTCCAACCTGGAAATCGTTACCAAATTATGGAATATTGAAAATGGTTGGTGTTCCTAGGTCACCTTACCTTTATTGGCCTTTGGAGTTGAAGGTGTTCGGTTCTCTTCTACGTTTTATTCATTCGTATGGAGAACAGTTCAGCCCTCTAGTCCTATGGCCACATCGGGTTCGGTTCGCATTTGACAAAATGAATTCTATTTATGCGAATCAGGATGTTGATAAATGTGAAAGCAGTTTTGCTCCTCATTTACCAACAACCGATGATCCATGCAAACAGTTCTATAAATTTGGGCGTCTGGGCCAAGCTACTGAGGGGAGGGCTAAGAGGCGGATCTTCGCTATTGGAAACTATGTTAATCAGCGTCTTCTGAAACCAGTTATGAACTGGTTAATGGAGGTGTTGAGGAGGTTGCCCCCTGATGGAACTTTTCATCAGACGGCGCCTCTTTCTAGGATCAAGAACCGAAGCTGCTATTATTCCTATGATTTGACGGCAGCAACGGATCGGATGCCTTTAAGGGTTCTTTTCCATGTTATGGCGACCTTATTTAGTCCTTCATTTGCTAGCGCCTGTGTAAACAGTGTGCTGGCGATGAACCTATTTGAGGTCCCGTTCGTAAAAGGGAAGGACTCAGACAAGGTTTCTACCGTGTCTTTTGTTGTCGGTCAGCCATTGGGATATTTATCTTCTTGGCCTCTGTTTGCTTTGTCGCATCACTTGATTGTGTGGACAGCAGCCGAACAGGTCTACCCAGGGAAACGTTTCTTAGATTACTCGTTACTTGGTGATGACATTGTCATCGCTGATGAGCGGGTGGCTATTGCTTATCGAGCCATTATGAGTGAACTTCAGGTAGGCATCTCTGATGTCAAATCTTGAGTTTCTCATCATGGATGCGAGTTCGCAAAGAGATTCCTTGTGAAAGGTCTCACTGTGGATTGTTCTCCTGTATCTATTAAGAATCTTATGGGTTCACATCAACCTAAAGGCGTTTTAGCCGTGAAGATGATGTTCCCTCATCTCCGTTTTGTAAATTGTATGAGGATTAATGGCGCAGGTTTCAAGACGCGGTCGCGAGCTCATGGCTCTCTCTCTCGAAAGTTCAAGAGATTGAAAGTCATGATAACACGCTATACTCTGCCACTTGATTTGTGGTTGGGAAAAGGCGGACCCCTTAATCCTTATTTGTTGGCGGAAGCTACAAGGTGGCTCATCCATAAGGTGAGTCCTAAGCAGCTGAAGCAAATACCCGAGCAGTTAGTACCTGATGAAGATGAAGTTGTTATGCATCCTCAGACAGGGAAACCAACTCGGCACTGTTTCAACAGTCAGGGTTTCCTGGAATACACGTTATTACGGGGACAGATGGGGTTATGGCTAAAACACCTTAATTGGTATTTTGCTTTGATTCGGGACTATGACTTGGGTCATGATCCAGTTGAGTTGATGGAACGGGCACTGAGCCCTCCTATAGTCGTTACAAACTGGGCGTACACTCAATCACAACCTTTATTGGAAGTGTTTGGTGTATCCTGGATCTTGTACGATTATGTTGAGTCTCTGACGCCATCATGGGGACTAGATCGAATTCTCGATCAAAATCCTTGTGACGGTCGCCTTTGTACATTATATTCTTCTGGTCATTGTCACTGTATAGTGCAAGTTAGAGATCTATGCCTTCTGAACAGAGGCATAGTGAGGGGGGATAGTTTTATTGTATATTGGTTAGACTAATAGCAATATGACGACAAGCTCTCTTCATCTCGAAAGAGGTGGAGAAGGTTTCTTTCCCGGAGAGCATAAGACTTTAAGCGTCGCTGATCTTCTTTTTAAAGATTTCCATTTTCGTTTTTCTAGTCTTTTATCGGCTAGTCCTCCCCATAGTACTACTTTTGTCCCATCTAACTTGTTGCTCCTCCTTACTCATAACTCTCCCACCAGAAATTCAAAACCCACAGGCTCTAGCTCATTTAGAAGGGCTAAACTTCTATCTGAGCCTTTACGAGCAGGATCCGGAGTGGGTTGCGTTCATTCAGCAGGAGCTGAATCACAACACCCCTCTGGAGGACATACCTGGGCGGCTTAGGCTCTTCCTAATGGAAGAAAGGGCATCAAGTTTAAGGCTTGATCTCATTCAAGAGTTTCTTTCACAATACGCGAGGAACGGAGCCGTACTTCCCGTCGAGCCCTACCTTTTGGAGGGGGCGCTTCGTTCCTATCTTGACCATATTCACGCAACTGAGAATTTCTCTATTCTCCA
The DNA here is from genome assembly GCA_019279435.1 of Zizania palustris. Lineage (NCBI taxonomy): Eukaryota > Viridiplantae > Streptophyta > Magnoliopsida > Poales > Poaceae > Zizania > Zizania palustris. The sequence goes on along the minus strand of JAAALK010000823.1, from coordinate 16,951 downwards.
GGCAGCTTATCAGGATCTGCGGGAGAATGAGGGAGGATCCGTTTTCTTTAACAATGTTGTTTCGCACAACCGTGATTTCCTGGAAGCCCAAAGCGCGAAAAGGACGTGGATAGAGGCGGAACGGAGATGGTTGTGTGACCAGGTAAAACTGGCCAAAGCAAGGCTCGAAAGAGCTGAATTCAAACATGCTCAACTGATCTTCCAATTGGAAGATCGAAAAAGGGGAATAGACGGTTAAAAAAACCAACCCCCTTTTTATTTCATTTCTTATTTAATGTGACCTAACAGGACTTTCGAATTAACTCTGCGATTTTGAAGACGGAGGAAATGAAAGCTGAAGAAGTTATCGAAACTCGGAACCACATGTTCAATCTTTTTTTAGCGGTTTCCCCAGAGATCTTTATCATTAACGCAACCTTCATTTTGCTCATTCATGGAGTTGTATTTAGTACCTCTAAGAAAGATGATTATCCACCGTTAGTTAGTAATGTGGGTTGGCTTGGATTACTTAGTGTTGCGCGCCTAGGAGGGCAGCGCGCTTGGGGTGCGGAGGAGCTATTATCGCCCAGCTCCCTAACCTAATGCGGCCGGACCGCAGGGAACCTTAGCATGGGGGGACGTCCTAATCCTTTTGCCGCCACAAGGCTGGCTAATCGTACGCAGCAGGAGCAAGGGAACTCCCCTGGTTCAGGAAGGCACATGAGTCCGAACGCTATTATGAATGTGCGACCGACACTACACTACGTAGGTACCTGTGCATGCAGGTGAGGCGTCGGTCGGTCCTAGAAACGGTGGCAGCTAGCGAGGAGTTAACGACCGGACGTGCTGCAACCTAGGGATCACCAGGCAGCTCTTTCGCTCTATAGGGATATCGGGGGGGGCATAGCACAATTCTTCTTGGAGGAGGGTTGGTTTGCCCAGGTGACTGATCCTGCCATAATATACTCCCGCCAATTCTATTGCACCGGCAACCGAAGTCGAACATACATACGACGATCTTCATGCGTGAAGGGACGGGAGGAAAGAAAGGGCGGTAGATGATAATGCGAAAGGGCGCCGCGTCTGGGCGGGCGGGCTGAATGGATGAGCGAAAGATGCCATGGAGTGGGGAATATCCCGAGTCTAAAGTTAGACAACTAAATGCACTTCAAGGTGCAGCCGAGGAACTGGGGGACCTTCTCGAGCACAGGATAGGCAATTGAGAGATAGAGTTAGCCTATTCGTTATGGGGAATCAATGCTCCGGACCGAATAGTTACCTCCTTTTCTTTCTCTGGCGCATATTAGCTTAGCAGCGCTCAAAAGGCCCTGGTTGGTTTGTTTGGCTTCCTCTCTTAGGCCACACTTTCCTTACCTTACTCCCGCAACACTCCCACTCCAAGCTACGCCTGCTGAGCAAGATGCATTGCGATTTCCTCTTCTGTGGACGCACCTTCGCCTCACTATGACCCGGGACGGGAAGAGAAAGACTTTTCTTTTTCCGGCGGGCTTGATAGTAAAGCCAAAGAAAGACGCCCCAAGACAAGGTACAACTGTTGGGAAGGGGACATGATCAATAGAACCTGGCTGGATCCGGGCTGGGATAGTGGCGCCCATTCCAAACCAGTTCTTAAAAGGTTCGCTCATGCTGGAGGTACTAACCACTTAGTGATCGGTCCGCTAGTTCACGCAAATCCGAAGAAGTTATCACGGACGAGCCACATGCAGGGAAACTTGCACGTGTGGTTCTGGCCGGGCTTTCCTTCGGTATCTAATAACCTTGCTTCTGCTCGCCGCTGGCGCACCTCTCCTAACTATTGCCCATTTATTCTGGAATAATTTTTTTAGGAGGGACAATTTTACATATTTCTGCCAAATCCTTCTATTATTAAGTACGGCTGGTACCATTTCGATGTGTTTCGATTCTTTCGAAAAAGAGAGGTTTGATGCTTCTGAATTCATTGTATTAATTCCACTTCCTACTCGCAGTATGCTCTTAATGATCCCGGCTCATGATTTAATTGCCATGTATTTAGCTATTGAGCTTCAAAGTTTATGTTTTTATGTGATCGCAGCATCAAAAAGAAAGTCTGAATTTTCCACGGAAGCCGGCTCAAAATATTTGATCTTAGGTGCATTTCCCTCTGGAATATTATTGTTCGGGTGCGACCGGACTACTACCGATCAATTTTTTGAAACTTCTTTATAGACTTGTAGAGACCCTCTATGTAGTTGTAATTCTAGGGCAATCGATCTACTTTCCCCATAGCCCTAAGGCTGTGTCTCGATCTCCTACGCGCGAAAGATAAGATACGGGAGACGGGGTCCTATGGTATGGGTCTTCGACCCTTGGTCTAATTCCACGACGGAGAGTCGGCGTGGCGTAAAGTGAAGATTGGGGGGAATAGAGCGAAATCCCCGTCTGGGGTATTCCGAAGGTGTAACCTAGGCAACGAAAAAGGGGCCCGATACTTCAACTAAAGGAGCGACCTGTTGGTTCACCAAACCCCGACCCAGTGTCACACGTTCTCCAGGTCCGAAGGGATCCAGTGCCCAACTACCGACTCCTCCCGGAATTGCGTTATCGGAGCCGAGCCAGGAATAGCCGTTAGTGGACACCTACCACTTTTCACCGGTTAGAGAGGCCCTCTTTAATACATTAATAAAATATGTTCACAGGGGCCAGAAAGACTCGGTCATAGGAACTTAGACCACCTACGCGCTGGTAAACGAAAACCACCTCGACCGGATCTACCGAACGAAGAAGGCCGCCCCGTCGAAAGAATTAACACGCCAAAAGGGCCACCAGCTTTCCCCCAAAAAAGGGGAGATCCGCAGCTTACTGCTCACGGAAACATCCGACCTTATGGTCAAGTCGTCCGCCTATCTTTCTGATCTCATTCGTTTTCCGATCGCATAAAAAGTTCTTCGTTTTTCCTTGGAAAAACCAAGGCCAGTTGGGATCAGTCTCTCTAATCCAAGGAGAGCAGAAGTACACATAATTGTGTCCAAAAGTGATCATGTTATTGTTTTAGCTCTCAAAGAGTATATCTAAACTCGTCGGAAAATACATTCTAGGAGTAGGAGGCTCGTCCCCAAACGATCTCTTACTACTTTTTTTGTGCTTATTCTTTCTCGTTGGAGTTGCCGCAACAACTTTTTCTGGGGAAAAATCCTCATCTGCCTCTCCACTATGGAGATGGGTGCTGTCTGCTGTAGAAGTCGAAATAATCTTCTTCTTTTTCACTTTAGCCAATATGAGTTTACCCGGCACTAGCAGCTTTATTGGGGAATTTCTAATCTTAGTAGGAGCTTTCCAAAGAAATGGAAAAGTAAGGAATTTTCCTTACCATTACTTCCGTGAATGTGAGGACTTTGTCACTTTCCTTCATTTTTTTCTTTATACAAGTGGTGCTGCACTTTCTGCTGGCGAACTCTTATTCTTGGATCTCAATCTTCCGCCCGTGGACGAAGCGGAACCAGAGATTTTGGATCTCAATCTTCCGCCCGTGGACGAAGCTCCACCGAGTAGAGAGATTTTGGATCTAGATTTGAACGCCCCGCTCCCTGACCCGGAGCCGGAGGTAGAGATTGTCCCCGTCGTCCCCGGGGACGACCAACATGTCCCACCCATACAGGAGGACAATCCCATCACGTTCCACTTACAAAATGATGAACAGAGGGAGTCATTGGAGCAAATGCTGCATTCCGTCAAAGAAAGATGTATAATGAAATTCAGAAATGAGCTGATCGTAAATAAGAGAAGTAGAAAATGGAAAAGTTGGAAGAGTGAAAGTAGCGCTTATGAGTCCACAGTGGTGGAGCGCTATCTTCAAGAGCGCCTCAGGCAACTTCGAAATTGGGGGTGGGATGAGGAGACAGTCTATAGAGAAGTAGGGAACTGGTCCTTGGGTTTGGAAACTAATATAAAGCATTCCGAGTTCTACCGGGGACTTCTCGAAATATTGCGCAAGGGTGATTGATCCATAGTACCCGCAGCCTCCCCATCCCCTTTTTCTTCTTGTTCTTTGTCATAACGCCTATTCCGGGACGAGTACTACTTTTTTTTACACAATTCATTTACAAGCAGATGATTTTCCGACCCTGACTACCAATTCCCCGACTACCTCTCCGGCTTATCAATCTAGCAAGCATAGGAAATCCAATTTCGGTAATCTTACCATAAATGGATTCAAAAAGAAAAGGAAGATTGATTGGAACTGAAAAGAACAAACAGGCAGGCATGCTTTCAATCTGTTGGCTAGAATTTGAGAAATGCACTTGTCAAGAGTACTCTAACAATCGACGTCTCCCATCTTATCAGGATTAAGCACTTTAGCTATCTATTATGGAAATTGTCCGCTATCTGCACCTTACTCTTACTTTACTATTACGGATTTGGAAGTGGGAAAGCCAACCTGGGCTTTTGAAGATCACTCTTGCCCGTTCCGTTCATAATTGCTTAAAAGGAGA
>JAAALK010000823.1:0-7500 GCA_019279435.1 Zizania palustris | reverse complement strand
GTTTCATCGAGTGATGACGAGAGATAGAATGAGACAAAGCATGAAGAGTAAAGCACTTTGCCGAGCATTTAGTAGTCGTTCGGCTGGGGAAGATTTTTTGTATAAATGTGTGCTGTCATCACTAGACAAAACTCTACAGGAGCGACAAATAAGGATAAGTAGCGAAATGCTTTTTTATATGGGTTTGCTACCTGCAAATTGAAGTATCCATTATGTCATTTTATTCGTAAATGAAGATAATGATTGCCTTGGATTAGGCTCCGGTGAATCAAGTGGCAGCTGTTGCCTTCCGACAACCTGGTTCGAGGCTTGGGAGCAGTTTTCACAGACTAAATGCAAAAAGGCTCCACCATTGGTTGATTCAGCATGTGAAAATCCAAAGCAAAGCCTATTGAACTGTATGAAATTCCTCCAGCGTCCGAAGATCTATTGTGACATTTTTGCAGAAGGATTCGAAAATCGAATCCGAATTAGAATCAAATTTACGGAAGGTGCCGGATGTCAATTTTGGTGGGCGATGCGGCCTCTAAAAGATGACACTAAAGAAACGACTTTTTATGTAGTTTCGAACTATCCGAAATTGGATCCCCGGAGTTGTTTTTTCGATGCCGATTTCACTTTCGCTCAGTTTCAACATAATGACATCATTCAAACAATAACAACTCTAATCAAACATAATCCTGCATTAGCAGGAGCACTGAACATGGAGTCATTGGTGACAGAAAAGCCTTTGAGTGACTCCATGTTGGACATTGCCAAATTTTCGATATTTTTGGCAAATATTAGAATGACCGGGGCCGCCAAGCCTCAAGGAGTTATATCCTTCGAGGAAGTCCAATAGCCAATTGCCTGGGGGACTCCATTTGGAATTCAATGGGAGAGAAGGCTTTAATAAGAATTTGGCAGACCAATAAAAACCTTCTGTCGACTAGAGTTTGATGTCGATTTATCCACACACTTCCATGACTTTTAGAGGAAAGCTAACTGCTTGCTGGCTGGAAGCTGTATGAGCGGTAACGTCCACGTACAGCTCCGTGAGAAGGTGGACGGAAATGGCCTTGTTGTACCTCACTCCCGTCTTCAATGGGGTCTGCTCTTTTTTTTTTGGGAGAGTATGCCAATATGATCTTAATGAGGTGCGGGGCTTTGCATCTGACATTCGTTGGGCTTTCCTCTGCGGGAGCCTGCGTCCCGGCCTTTTTGTGCAATAAACCCCTCCGGCCGAAGACTAGTGATAGGTGGTCCCGCGGAGCTTTCGGAGAAGGGTAGCCTAGTGTGTAAGCACAGCAATGAACCGCGGCGAACCCTCAGACGACCCTTCTAAGATAAGGGGGGAGATCCTCAGTAGTGGTGACCCTTTGACTCTTCCACTGACTTATATATGTACCGAATGCTCATACGGGAAAGTGAACTCCTGGGTCTGGAACCTGGGGGGTTGCTCCGAGAGAAAATCCTTTCTTTCTCGTCCACTCCAGGGGGTGCGGACACACCTGCGCGGATTACAGGTGACGGTTACAAGAATGGCGGGGAAGTGAAGAGTACCCGACGACATTCAGGGATGAATGTAGACCCATCGGGCAGGGATAATCATTCTGGTCCTGGGAGAGGTGGCGACACCAGTCTGAGCTGAGGGAAGCCAGCCAATTGAGTCACTGAAACGACCGCAGGAGGCGCACCCTAAGCCCAGCTTCTCGGAGCTGCTATTGCGAAATACGGCTTCCTTAATATCCAAATTTCAACAAGGGGGCTGGGCTGCTCGCCTTCATAGAAAGGCGACCGGGCCTAGATTAGATGTTCGCCTTTTTATAGAATAGAAAGAGAAGGTAAAGGGGGGCTTTATTAGTAATGGCTGAGGTCCATGAAAGAATCGCTGGAGCACATAAAGCGGGCAGAAGAATGAGATGGCTGATACACAGATATGGGTTTTCTTGGCCAAACATGGAAAAAGATTGCAATAAATACGCCCGAGGATGTGAGGCTTGCCAAAAATACGGACCGATTAAAAACCTGTAAGCGGAAGAATTACATGAAATCATTAAACCTTGGCCATTCCGAGGTTGGGCAATTGAAACAATTGGAAAAATATATCCTCCTTCCAGCACCTTTTAACAATCTTCTTCTGTGTTGAAGCGTAATAGGAAGAAGCCAAAACATTCTTTCAAGAATCTCCAAATCCCCCTTCCTTGACCTACCGGATACAAGTCAAGTCACACCTGGAACCCAGACGAAATCAGGCGTCTAATAGCCGGGGCTACCCCCATCCACATAACCCCTTATTTTCTCTCCAATGGTAGATTCGAAGAAATTCGCATGCTCATATCGCGCTCTCATCCCACGAACATCCCCAAGAAAATCAAACTCAAAGAGGAGCCATATGCTTCATATATTGAAGGTTTCTTGGAGGGATGGATCCTAATGCAAGCAAGCCGGAACTCTTCCACATAATTTTCAAGGCGACGCTTGGGGCCTTCCATGTTATAGTCAGCCAACTCGATTTTATCAGGTACCAGAGAAAGAGTAAGAACACCAGCGTTCCAGTATACCATCCTTCCATGCAGTAGTAATCCCCCCTCTCAAAAAGTAAGTTGAGATTCAAAGCATTCCCGTAAGCTAGTCCCCAAGCCCTAGTTTTCTACCTTTCTTGGGATTGGCTAATGCCGATTTCCTTCTTAGAGCCTGGTTCGTAAGGCCTCTTCAGCTAATAGATGTGTCAAAGACCGTTGCCAGCTACTGCTAGTCGCAAACAAGCCCTTTATATATAACCTTCTCTTCCGGGCTAGGAGTGAAATGCCCTCGAGCGACTCGGGGCTAAAAGCCCTAATGAAGAAAAAGAATGGTCCTAAGATTGCCTACTTGATCCGCTACTTTATTCTTCCCAAAAAAAGGAAGGTTTTGCCCTCTTACTATCTTCGGTACTGCTTTTGAGAAGAATGAATCTCAAGTTATATATAACCTCAGGTTCGGTAGGGGGCGTAGGAACGGATAGCGCTCTTAGTTAGCTTAGGAGCGGAGGTACAAGACAAAAGGCGCTCTGAGCCCTCGACTAAGCAGTTTCCACTAGACCTTTGGGTAATAGTTTAGTTGTTCCCAGAGGAATTCAATCTGGGCAGCTAGAAAAGGAGAGGGGCGAAGCCTAACTCCAATGCCCGGGGATGTTCTCAATCTAGAAGGCGAGCTACAGATGGGTTTACCACCGTGATGCTGAATAGGGAACATAGGGCGGGCTAACAACTGGAATGAAAGAATCAGTTGACTTTAAGGCCCTTTCTGCTCCCTCGGACTCTTTGGCAAGCAAGCATCCCATTGATTCTTCAGAGGCGGATAAATACAAGATCACTGGCTGGCCCTTGTTTCGGCGGCATCAACACTGGAGGTTTCGTCAGGTACTGTTTGATTGAATCAAACACCTTTTGGTGAGCCTCGGTCCACACGAATTGCTCTTTCTCTTTGATTCTGAGCAATTGCCCCCAGCTCCTCAACCGGCCTGCTGTGTTGAAGATGAACCTTCTTAGGAATTCATTTTCCCAATCAGCCATTGCAATTCTTTTTTGTTTTCTCGGGGGTGAGGCCTGGATGATTGCTTTCTTTGGCCTTATTCTCGGCGATCTCAATCCCCTTCTGATGGACTAAGAATACGAGAAAGTTACCAGCCGAGACACCAAAGGCGCATTTCAAAGGATGAATTGGAAACTTATACTGCCTCATTCTCTCGAACGCTTTCCTCAGATTCAGGAGATGTTGTTCCTCGGATTGAGCCATAATAACAATATCATCAATGTACACCTCCAATTCTCGGCGTACCATACCCTGGAATATGCTATTCAGAGTCCTCCGGTATGTGGCTCCTGCATTCTTGAGACCGCATTACTCTCCACTCATAGGCACCAACTGGACCAGGGCATCTAAATGCGGTCTTGTTAATATCTTCTTCGGCGATTGGCACCTGGTTATATCCTGAGTGGGCATCCAAGAGGCTCAATACACAGTTACAAGCAGCCGAATCTACCAGTAGGTCAGCTATCGGCATTGGATACTCATCCTTTGGACTGGCAAGATTCAAGTTTCTGAAGTCAACACATAACCGCTGACTTGCCATTCTTTTTAATCACTGGTTCAATATTTAGATATCCCCGGATGTAAGAAATCTAGCTTTCGCTAACTGTCAGCTATAAATAAATGCTTTTGCTTTCTATCCAGCTGCTGATGCTTACTTTGTAGTAAAGAAGGAAATTAATGGTGTTAGCACGGTACTGAGGTCTCTGGTGCGAGTGACGGATTATCTCTTTTGGAACATTAGAGGTTGTGGACAGCACTCATAGCTCCTCTATTTCTCAAGGATCTATGCTTCCAGTTTGCACTCTTTCTAGGCTGTCTTCCAGTGCGATAGAGAAGCTGGCAGTGAACGGATCCACCTGTTAAACTACTTGTGTAGTCCTAACTTGATAAACTGATTCCTGGTCAACCGGCTTCACTTATCGCCTTACAAAAATGGTAAAAGAAGAGTCGAGATGGATGTCTGTCTCTGCTTTCCGTCGAGGACTCCTATCTCTTGATCGTTCCACTTCGATACGGCTTCTTTAGAGGAAGCCTTCTCTTCTTGTCAAATCGGGTGTATAGCTCAGTTGGTAGAGCATTGGGCTCTTAACCTAATGGTCGCAGGTTCAAGTCCTGCTATACCCAAAAACGCACTCTGCTTAAAGAAGGAAAAAGAAACTTTCTAACGCTGACGACAGCTCGATCGCCGCCGAGAATCACAAGTCCAGTTTTCCATTCCCTTTGAGCCTACTGACGCAGCAAGAATCCTGTTCCAGCACCATCCTATCAAAACAGCTGGCTTACGCCTTAGGGTTCATGTCGGGAACCATTCGAACCACTCACAACTTCTTGCATGACAACTGCTAATCAAAGCAAAAGGAAGGATGGCTGAAAGTTGGGAATAATCCAACCTAATGGCTTAGCCAACCATCTATCTTGAAGCAACACTGGACTATGAATACATAGAGAATCTGTCTCCACCGCAAAAAGGGATCGGTCACTTTCCGAAACGGCCTATCCTCCTTGGGCTTATCCCCTATCAACCTCCTGATCAGCAAGAAAGGAAAAAAGCTAAGCGGAAAACCTCTGATTTCCGGGATATTACAGGCCACTTGAGCTTATTATCTTTCCCGGGTGAAGTTCGATAAGGGCATAAAAGTTGGAAGTGTCGGCTTCCTTTCCTGGCACTGAGGCTATGGCTACCCTACTACATCTGTACGTGTTTGCTATCAGTTGAAAGACCTTTTCTTGTGTGCCCTCCTCGGCTGCTCTAGAAAGAGAAAAGAAAAAGAATCTTTTTTTTGTCTTCGATTTGCGCATCTTTCGCTCATCTGGTTTACCGAAAGGAGTAGGATCCTATGGATTCCAATGAGTTTTTTAATGCTTTGAAACAGTAAGAGATGTCTTGTTTACCATAGTAGTCAGTCTTATCATTTTCTATCCGCGCTATCTATGTGATCCACAACCCAAAGATGCTATACCGAAAGATGCCACACAACAGACTTCTATCTCTCTTTTACTGCCTGTTTATAGCAAGGTATGTAGAAATACTTATATGAATAAACTGAGGTGGAATATGAAAATTCAAAGCATATCACAGGGACCGGCTGAGCGTTGTCTTCATAAGAATACTACCTTGTATAGCTTGGTAGGGGTTGCATAAAGAAATCCAATAATATAGGCAACAGGGGCACAACTGCTGATACTAGATTCTATTGCTTTGACTGGCTGAACACAGTTTAGTTCCATGACTTTGAATTCTGGAATTTGTGTAGGCACCGGCCACGTTCAACAATTTGATGAACATGGTATTCAAACCACTGCGGAGAAGGTTTGTACTCGTATTCTTCGACGATATCCTGGTGTACAGTGAAGGGTTAGAATCACATGGCGACCACCTCAGGCAAGTGCTCCCCCTTCTACTTGAATTACGATATATCTTGCCTCCTTGCTTTCATGCATAGCAGACTAAGACGTTCAAGCTGAAAAGTGATCTCGCTTTACCCGATCCCCAAGCACTGACATTGATAGAAGTCTGGTTTGCAGCATCGGCCAAACAGCTGACTCTTCTTTTTTCGGATAAGATTTTCCAACTATTCATTCATAGCGGACGACCCTCCTCGGGTTTGTTATTTTCCTTCCAAGCCGTAGGTAGGTGTGCTATCTACCAACGAAACGCAGAATAGAAGATCCTGGAAACCCAGGAAGAGCGAATTCACTTTTCAGAAATATGTTCATTTGAAAGTGAACACGGAAAATAGGATTGGGGCTATAAATTGCTCTCTTTATGAAAGACCTCCATCTGTTTACTTTTGTGGTTGGTTACTAGCGATATTATGAGCATTTATCTCATTCTCCTGAGTAGACGACTTTTCTTCTATATCTAATCCTTTTAAGAAGTAATCGAACGGGTGGGGAAAGACCATCAAGTTCTTCGATATGATATGGTTTTTTATAAACCCACAAGGAAGTATTTGGATCTTTTAAGGCCAATCTTTTTCTTGCCCTTGTGCTTAGCGGTGGTGCCAGGCATCGGTTGGCTATTAAGGATTAAGCTTCGACCCGACACATCTACTGCACGATCCTTTGGAGCCGGGGACTGGATAAAACACAGAACTAAATCGACTTCCTTACCAGCATGTCTGGGATTCCTGTGGTTCTTACTGCCCCAGTGAATGTGTAGGTACGAATGACTATCAAAGAAAGTGAGACCTATAGGTTGGATTTTACTCCCTAGTCGTATCTTTTAGCAGGTTCGCTTTGGTCTTCTTTGTTGCCGTAGACCAGATTGAGCTACGATTGGGTTCTCATTTCATTCTCCCACGTGTCGCTCTAGCACATGCTGTATGGACGCATGCTACGGCGGATAATCCGCACAATGAGATTCGACTTTTATGGATTCCACTTTGGGGAAGGGTCCAATCTCCGGCTACTAAAAAGGTTTATGTCCCGTGGGAAAAGTTTAGGCTTGTCTTACCTCTCTGCTGCGTTCGGACTCTCGCTACATAGTACTTCTGACACCGGGGAAGATGTAAGATTGATCCATCTTTTGAACTTCAGAGGTGAAAAACGACTTCCAGTTCACGAGCTCCATCAATCGATAGAGAATCCGTATCGGTTGTCGATATCAGTTATAGATGGTTGCCGTTCGGGGGTGCTTAGGACCAGAGGTACTAGCAGACCGGAGAGGAGGAGGAAAACTTAGAATGTCGTCTTTTGTGACATAACCAGGGCCCTCTTGCCCAAATTGAAACGTGAAATCCACGATGTCCATCTTTTTCATTTCAGAATTTCCTTGAATAATGGAATTCACTAATGAATCAAACTTATCTTTATGGAAGATTCGAGAATATCTACACGAGTACTCCTTGTGCAAACATTGCAGAAAATCTTCTAAAGAAATGGACATATTGATTTCTCCATTTTTTCCTCTTGGGGCGTTGAACATGATAAAGGTGGAATGTC